>PVHX01007902.1:68280-88401 GCA_004024805.1 Geosciurus inauris
GGTACTGGGGATTGAACTCAGGGGCACTCAACCACTGAGCCACATCCCCAGCCCTATTTTGTGTTTTATGTAGAGACAGGGTCTCACTGAGTTGCTTAGTGCCTCGCCATTGCTGAGGCTGGCTTTGAACTCGCGATTCTCCTGTCTCAGCCTCCCTAAGTGCTGGGATTACAGGCTTGAGCCACCGCGCCCGGCTTGGCCTGATCTTTTGATCTCAGCTTCCTTCAGGCTATTGCAACTCCTAGAGGTGACCAGGAAGAGCCCACCATTTCCTAGGGTTCTGTTCCCCCAGGAACCAGGGCTTCTTGAATTGGCTGCCCTTCCTTTGCCCAGTCAGCTGTGGGGGGCATGTCAGTGTCCTGCAGTTTGCATGACTACCTCAGCTGTGGTTGGAGGTGACTCCTGGAGGAGGCAGGCACTGGGAGCAGGCCGGAGTGTGGGACAAAGTGGGTAAAGAAAGCTGAGGATGAGACTGGGGAAACGTGGGCTGAGAGGGTCCAGAGGTGGGCACGGCCAATGTGGAGCCAAAGGCATTAAGGACCCTGGTGGAGGAGATGACATCTTACTGGTGTTGACCCCCTAGGCCTGAAGGATGACAAAGACTTACATGCCCTGCTGAAGGGCAGCCAGCTCCTGAAGGTGAAGTCTAGCTCATGGCGAAGAGAGCGCTTCTACAAGTTGCAAGAGGACTGTAAGACCATCTGGCAGGAGTCCCGCAAGGTCATGAGGTCCCCAGAGTCCCAACTGTGTGAGTATCCTGGGTGGGGGGGGCGGGCAGAGTATAGATGGGGTTCAGTGGGAGGAGCCAGTTAAATCAACTGTAAAGAAACTGAGGTCTAATTTGGGTTGGAGAGGGCAACTGTGTAATGAGGGCCACAGTGCTAAAGCTCCTTGGGGTGGGGACATATAACCAAGACCAGACAAGGGCAGAGCCAGGCTCAGCAGCAAGGAGGGAGCTGCACCGGGTTACTTGAATCACAGGTATCCTCCAAGTGTGGGAAGGAGGGAAGTTGGGTAAATTAGCATTCCAGGTGTGGTAGTCCAAAAGACAGGCCCAAAGTCCAGAGGCAGATAAGGTCCTTCCGGCTCTCAGAGCCCAGGGTGTGAGGTGGGGCATAGGAGCAGATCCTCCCTGGAACTGGAGCCATAAGAGGTTGGGGTGGAGCAAGGTGAGGATATACAGAGAAAGGCCACTGCTGGGGCACTCCCTCAAGGAGGATGTGGGTGTGAAGGCTTTCTGGAAGCTTCTGAAAAGGCCTAGGAACACAAGGCTTGGGCAACAGATTCTGTAAAATGAGATGTTCTTGTCTTCACTTTTACTCGGTGGAAAAAATGTTAGTTGAATACCACCCAGTAGAACTGTCTGCAATGAAGCAAATGTTATCTGTACTGTCCATTACGGCAGCCACCAGCCACAGGTGGCTGCTGAGCCCATAAAGCATAACTGGTGTGACTAAGGAACTGAGTTTTAAATTTTACTTCATTTTAACTAATTTATATTTAAATAGCCACAAGTAGCTGATGACTACTCAATTGGATAGTGCAGATAGATCATTCCAGTCTAGGGGTAAATAGGTGGGGCCACCGGCAAGTCTGTAGGGAGCAAGACTAGACTTGGTGACAAATCCAGAGTAGAGGAAAGGTGTAAGGAAGGGGAGGTTCCACCCACTGAGAGGGCTCTAGTAGGGTGCCTTGAACCCAGGAATGGTCTGCCAGGCATCAGGATACTGGACAAAAGCCTAAGAATGCATGGCCTGCCAGCCTGTGGCCTGTGGAGGGGCCTGAGGTAAAGCAGGGTGGGAACAAGGTCAGATGGGGAGTTGTGAGCTGTGAAAGTCTCTGAGGAGTGCAGGGCAGGATCTGAAGGAATGGGGCTCTTGTGTGTTCTCAGAAACCTCCCTGAACCTGTGTCTGCCCCAGCCCAGCCTGCTGCTTGCCAGTACGAGAGTGACCCCCTGACCTTGCCTCTGTGGCGCCAGACAGGCTCTTTCACTGGGCTCCTGCCCTGATACGGGGTTTCCTGTTAGAGGCTAGTGGGTGGGGGCATCATGGGAACAGGGATCCTACGCTGGGAGCCCTGGGGATTCCTTAGAGCCCCCCTACCTGCCAATATGCTTACGTGACTCCCAGTGTGTGTCTAGTGCTTGGTGGGGAGCCTGTAGGAGGAGGCTCAGGTAAAGGAGTAGGAGATTCGGGCCCTTCCAGCAGGAACCCCCATCTGGGCTGGTGAGACCAGAATCTTGTACTGGGACAGCCATGAGCAACAGGGCAGGAACAGCATTCAGGCAGGAGACCCAGTGTGAGCAAAGGTGCATGGGTGAGCGTGGGGCAGTCTGGGGGGCTGTGCCCTGAGAGGAGGAGCTTCTGAGTAGCAGATCTAGGGTCAGGAAGCCAAGTGCTCTCAGGTAAAGAGCATGGCCCAAAGAGACTAACATGTTGGACACATGAGACGGGCCTCATGCTGAGCATGCCTGTTGCTCCCTTCTCTGGGCAAGCAGTGAAACTGTTGTCCTTTCCTGCACTTTACCCCTGGGGAAACTGAGGCCAGGTGATAGATGAGTGACGCATCCTCCACTTCTCTTTGGCACTGCCTTCTGTTCTCTAGTCTCCCTGTGGTCACTGGTTCTTAATAGACAGGGTGTTATCAGCAGTGAGGACAGCTGGACTTTATCTCTGAGGCATATGAGACCACGGGCCTAGGGGGTTCCATGGTGTAGGCTTCCTGTTTTCATTCCCAGCTGGGAGGCAGCTGCAGCTATACCTGCTGTGGGGCCTCCTGGGAACAGAGGGATTAAGCAAGGATATGCTCTGCACCCCAAATGGCTGGGGCCCATGTGTCCCATTCCTCAGAGACTATGGCCAGGGCTGGGTACATGCCACACATGTGGACCTGCAGGTGGCTAGGAGGCCCCTGGCACTCAGGGCGGGGTGTGTTCAGGGAGGGACAGGCAAGCCTTCAGTCAGAGGGAGTCTAGGACCCAGCACAGATGGATGAAGGTGGCTCAGGATGGGTGTGTGGCAGGATCCTGCCTGGATCCTCCTGCTAGAAGGACAGCATGAGCCTGTCTAGTGGGCCTGGTTCTCTGTGAGGCCAGTGGGGTAGCAGGTACCTAGGGTCTTGCATCCGCCTGAAGTTTGGAAGGCTAGGCTCTGACGGCACTCCCTCTGGCTCCTAAGGGCCCTCAGACCCTTAAGGACACACTTCATTCTGCTGGAGGGCAGGGCCTTCCTGCAGCCCTCAGAATACATGGACACAGGAGAAAGCTTTGATACAAACACTTCTGCCCCTGTCTTTAGTCCTCTGTCCCCACACCCCAGGCCAGGGCTGACTGAGGGCCCCAGTCTCCTAAATGGTCAGGAGAGGGGCCTGGAAGCTCTTGTGGTCTTGAGGGGGAGGACAGGTCCAAAGGTCGGGAGGGTACATGACCCCTCCGTCTCACAGATATCAAGCTCCAGGGTGGCCTCCCTCTCCCCATCTCAAAGACCCCTACCCTGCCCCAGTGCTCTCTGCAGAGCCTATTCCTTGCATTACGGAGTTGGGGGGTCTGGGGTCCCAGTTGCCCTTCCCCTTCTGAGATCTTTATCTCTGTCTCTCCCCGTGCGTTTCCACTCTGCCCATTGTGACTGTCTCACACTGTCTCTACCTCAGTCTGTCTTTCTTCCACTTTTTTGTCCCCCCTCCTATGCCCTCCTGTCCTTCTCCCTTCCTTCTCTCTGGACTCAAGGCCTCAGCTCCGGTCCTGGTGGTGTCTCTAAGCTATTTCCCCCTCTATTGTGGTCTTGGCCGAGTCAGAGGCAGGGACTGGCCTCACGTCATGCTCTGCCTCTGCCACCATCGTACCCCTCTTGTAGTCTCCATCGAGGACATTCAGGAGGTACGGATGGGGCACCGCACAGAGGGCCTGGAGAAGTTTGCCCGTGACGTGCCCGAGGATCGCTGCTTCTCCATTGTCTTCAAGGACCAGCGCAACACACTAGACCTCATCGCCCCATCACCAGCCGATGCCCAGCACTGGGTACAGGGTCTGCGCAAGATCATCCACCACTCAGGGTCCATGGACCAGCGACAGAAGCTGCAGCAGTATCCTCTTGGTGGCAGTGAGTCCAGGCCTGACCTGTGGACAGGCTGTAGTTATCCCTGGGTAGCCTGGGTAGGGAAGGTGGCTTAGTCAATTTTGGCTGCTATAACTAAATAGCATAGTCCAAGTGGCTTAAACAACAGAAATTTGTTTTCTCAGTCTGGAAGCTGTAAATTGGAGGTCAGGGTACCAGCATGGTCAAAGCCTGGTGAGGGCCCTCTCCTGTGCTTGCAGATGTCTGCCTTGGTGTTGCTTTCTCATATGGCAGGAAGAGAGACAAAGGCTCTCTTTATAAAGGTGCTTTTGTCTCTCCTGTAAGTATACTAATGCTATCTTGAGGGCCTCACCAAACCTAATTACTTCCCAAAGGCCTCATTTCCAAATACCATCACAATGAAGGTCAAGGCTCTAACATATGACATTTGTTGTCTAAATGTTAATTCAGTCTATAGCAGAAGGGCAAAAGGGAAGGTGCATGGAGCCTCCTTTAGTCTACTCTGACTCAAGACCAGACAGCTGTGCAGCCTCTGACACTCCCTGGGGCCCCTCTGTAGAGCATAGAGATCAGAGATCGGAAAGGCTCAGGGGAGCAGCTCACATCAGTGGGAGACTTAGTGTGGGGTGTTCTAATCATGTTTTCTAGAGTTACTACGCTTTTCCCCTGTGGAAATTGGGAGACCATGGTACCTATCTATGCCCTGTTTTAGGCAGTGGTCTGGTTCCCCTGGGCCTGGTGTTCAAGCCAGCTGTGAATTTAAAATAAAGGAGCTTCAAAATCGAGTTGCACAACAACCTGCTAGTGTATGATCCAAAGTCCTCAGGCTTTTGGCACATATGGATCTAGGTAGAGCCAGTTCAGCTCTCTTTTTTTTTATGACAACTTTATTGATGCATAATTCACATGCCATGCAATCAACCTTTAAATTAACCCCATTCAGTGCTTTTTTTTTAAATTTTTTTTTAGTTGTACATGGACACAATATCTTTATTTTATTTATTTTTATGTGGTGCTGAGGATTGAACCCAGTGCCTCATGCATGCAAGGCAAGCACTCTACCACTGAGCTACAATCCCAGCCCCCCATTCAGTGCTGTTTAATATATTTATTAAATTGTACAATCATCCCCACAATCAATTTGAGAACATTTTATCATTTCAAAAAGAAAGACTGTACTCTTTATCTGCCACTTCCCATTTCCCCTCAACCCCAGAGGTAGACAGCCACTGGCCACTGATCTACTTCCTGTCTCTATTTGCCTGTTCTGGACATGTCATATAAATGGAATCACACAGTCTTTTGAGACTAGCTTCTTTATTTTGGCGGGGGCAGGTGAGAGGGAGGTACTGAGAATTGAACTCAAGGGTACTAAACACTGAGCCACATCCCCAGCCCTATTTTGTGTTTTATGTAGAGAAAGGGTCTCACTGAGTTGCTTAGCGCCTCGCCTTTGCTGAGGCTGGCTTTGAACTCGCGATTCTCCTCTCTCAGCCTCCCAAAGTGCTGGGACTACAGGTGTGCTCCACGGCACCCGGCTGAGACTACCTTCTTTTATCTAGTATAATGTTTTCAACTTGCATCCATGTTGTAACATGTATCCATACTTCATTCCTGCTAATATTCCGTTGTATAGCTATGCCATGTTTTATTTATCCATTCATCAGTTGATGGACATTTGAGTTATGTCCACTTTGGGGCTTTTATCTCATCTGCTCTTCATATCTTTTTATATAAGTTTTGTGTGGACATATGTTTTCATTTCTCTCCAGTGAATTCTAAGAGTGGAAGGGGTGGGTCAAGTGAATTCTATGTTTAACCTTCTGAGGAGCTGCCACACTGTGTTACAAAGAGGCTGCGCCAATTTACATTCTCACCAGCAGTCTTATAGGGGCTTCAGTTATTCGCATCCTTGACAACACTTGTTGTTTGTACTTTTTGATCCTTCCTTTTCATAGCTGAATTTTTTTGTTGGGGAGGAGTACTGGGGATTGAACCCAGCGTCACTTAACCACTGAGCCACATCTTCAGCCCTTTTTAATATTTTATTTAGAGACAGGGTCTTGCTGAATTGCTTAGGGCCTTGCTAAGTTGCTGAGGCTGGCTTTGAACTCACGATCCTCCCACCTCAGCCCTCTGAGCTGCTGGATTACAGGTGTTCACCACCATGCGCAGCCGTGCTGAATCTTTTATTATAGACACTGGTGAACATGAAGTGGTATCCTTTTTTTTTTTTTCTTGGTACTTGGGATTGAACTCAGGGGTACTAAACATTGAGCCACATCCCCAACCCTATTTTGTGTTTTATGTAGAGACAGGGTCTCACTGAGTTGCTTAGTGCCTCGCCATTGCTGAGGCTGGCTTTGAACTTACAATTCTCCTGTCTCAGCCTCCCAAAGTGCTGGGATTACAGGCATGAGCCACCGTGCTGCCTGGCATGAAGTGGTATCTTATTATGGTTTTATTTGCATTTCCTTGATGGCAAATGATGTCCAGCATCTTTACATGTTTATTGGCCATTTTATTTCTTCTTTGGAGAAATACCTATTCAAATCCTTTGCCCATTTTTGTTGTTGTTAAGCTCTTTTTAAATGGATCTACTTATTTATTTATTTTTATTTATTTATTCATTTTGGTATGGGGATTGCACCCAGGGGTACTTTACCACGGAGCCACAACCCCAGCCCTTTTTTATTTTTTATATTTTGAGACAGGGTTTCACTAAGTTGCTGAGACTGGCCTTGAACTTGGAATCCTCCTGCCTCAGCCTCCAGAGTCACTGGAATTACAAGGATCTGCCTCCATGCCTGCCTATTTATTTTATTTTGTTTATTTATTTTTAATATATATTTTTAGTTGTTTATGGACTTTTATTTTATTCACTGATTTATATGCAGTCCTGAGAATCGAACCCAGTGCCTCACACATGCTAGGCAAGTGCTCTGTGATAAAATACACATAATGTAATACACACACCCTCTTAACCATTTAAATGTACAATTCAGTAGGAATAAGTATATTCACATTATTGCATAAGCAGCGTCCAGAGCTCTTTTTGTTTTGCAAAACTGAAACATATTCTTCCCTTACCCCCACTCCTGGCCCTGGCAATCACCATTCTGTTTTCTGTTTCTATGATTCTGTCTACCCTAGGTTCCTCATGTAAGTTGGAATCATATAGTTTTTGTCTTTTTATGACTGATTTATATCACTTAACATAATATTCTCAAGTTTTATTCATTTGATAGCATGTGTTAGAATGTCCTTTTAAAATAATATCCCATTGTATGTATGTGCCACATTATGTTTATTTATTTATCTACTAATAGACAGTTGGATTGTGTCTGCCTTTTGGCTGTTGTGAATAATACTGCTGTGAACATGGGTGTACAGATAAATCTCTTCAAGAACCTCTTTCTATTTGAAGAGTATATATCTACAGGTAATATTGCTGGATCACATGGTAATTTTATTTGCATTTTTTAAAGGAATTACGACAGTGTTTTACACAGCAGTGGTACCATTTTACATTCCAATCAGTGGTGTGCAAAGGTTCCAATTTCTCCACATCCTTGCTAATATTAGTTATTTTCTTCTTCTTTATTTTTATAGTGGTATTATCCTAATGAGTGTGAAGTATTATCTCATTTTGATTTATTTGCATTTCCTTAATGAGTAATGATGCTGAGCATTTTTTCATGTGCTTTTGTCTATATTCTTTGGAGAGATATCTATTTAGATCCTTTATCCCATCTTTTGATTGAGTTGTTGTCTTTTATTATTGAGTTATAAGAGCTTTTTAAAGATTCTAGATGCAAGTCTCTTGTGATTGTCTCATGCAAATAATTTCTCCCATCCTATGAGTACCTCTTTCCTGATGGTATTCTCTGAAGCACAAAGTTTTTAGTTTTGATAAGTGTAATTCATCTACTTTTTTTTCAGTTATTTGTGCTTTTTAGTATTGTATCTAAGAAGGCTTTGTTCAAAGTCATGAATCATTTACTTATATTTTATTCTAGAGTTTTATCATTTTAGCTCTTACATTTAAGACTTTGATCCATTTTTCAGCTAATTTTTGCATATAGTGTGAGGTAGCAGATCCAGTTTCTTTTTTCTTTTTCTTTTCTCTTTTTACATGTTGATATACAGTTGTTCCAGCACCATTGCCAGACAGGAACTAGTTGAAGAGATTATTCTTGCCCACTGAATTGTCTTAGTATCCTTGTAAGAAACCAAATTGAAGCCAGGCACAGTGGCACAAGCTTGTAATCTCAGCACTTTGGGAGGCTGAGACAGGAGAATCACGAGTTCAAAGCCAGCCTCAGCAACAACTAGGTGCTAAGCAACTCAGTGAGACTCTGTCTCTAAATAAAACACAAGATAGGGCTGGGGATGTGGCTCAGTGGTCGAGTACCCCTGAGTTCAATCCCCGGTACCAAAAAATAAAGAAAAAAGAAAAAAAATCAAATTGACTGTAAATATGAGGATTTATTCTGGGCTCTCAAGTCTGTTCCATTTGTCTGAATGTCTGTACTTGCACCAGCACCATAATGTCTTGATTAGGTAATTTTATAGGAAGTTTTGAAATTGAAAGTGTGAGTCCTCCAAATTTCTTCCTTGTTTTTTTTTTTTTTTGCAAAATTATTATGGTTATTCTAGGTCTCTTGAATTTCCAAATGAATTTTAGGAAGAGCGTGTCAGTTTCTGCAAAGAAGCCAGCAAGGTTCTGATAGAGATTGTACACTAATTTGGAGAGTATTCCCAGCATAGCAATATCAATTCTTCTTATCCATGAACATAGATGTCTTTATATTTACCTATGTCTTGTTTCATTTCTTTAAACAGTGATTTTGTGGCTTTTCATGGGATAAGTTTTGCACTTTAGAATTTTTAATCTCAAATTATTTTAGTCATTTTGATGCTGTTGTTATATGTTTTCTTAATTTCACTTTTAGATTGTTCATTGCTACTGTATGTAGGTGGACCTCCTTTCGAGGACACACTTTGAGTCCTGTTAGCTTCCTTTTCTGTGTGCTTTTCAGCATTTGAAAGAATTTTAAGCATTATTTCACAAGGCCACATCTACCTGATTTTGAGCTTTCTTTAAAGCCCGATTCTGGGGTACTTTTCCCACAGTCACCCCCCTTGGATAGCTTTATTCTTAGACATCTCGTGCCCTGCTACATGAGACCTCAGGATCATAAAGCCATCTCTCCTGTTGAGTGGCCTTCAGCACAGGGAACTGGTAGAGTCGATGGTTTCACTTGGTATTCTCCCATGATTAAATACATATATATAGGGCTGGGATTGTGGCTCAGTGGTAGAGCGCTTGCCTCGCATGCATGAGGCACTGGGTTCGATCCTCAGCACCACATAAAAGTAAAACAAAATAAATACATATGTATATATACACACACATGTGTGTAAAATTTGGATCTATGTATATGTAAAATTTAGAAATTATGGATATGATAGAATGCAGTTTTAAAGAACCTCAAGACCCACCTCCTCCAGAAACTGCCATTTGCACTCTCCTAATCTTTTTTTGTGCATTTCAATTTGCCTAATGATGCCTTTGCCAAAAATAGTAGAGATCATACATTTGTGATGCTTTTGCAGTATAACATATCATAATTGTTTACCTTAGTGAAGTCTCCATAAACAACTTTAATTACTATAATATTCCACTGAGTAGATGCACTGTAAACTATAAATCTATTTCTGTAGTGCTGAAAATTTATTTTAGTCTTCGACTAATATAAATAACATGGCAAAGAACTATGTTCATAAAACCTTTCAGTCTTCAGTATTTCCTTACCAATGGATTCCTAGAAATGGAGTGAAATGATACAGTAGTTGTTTTAATCTCTTTTTCATTATTGTAATGAAATACCTGAGGCTGGCTAACTTTATAAAGAAGGGAGATCTATTTAGTTTACAGTTCTGGAGACTCAAGGGCATAGTGCTGGTATTAGCTTGGCTCTGTTGAGGTCTTAATGGCTGATGGCATCACGATAGTGGAGCCTGAGGATAAGAATAGATCACATCACCAGATAGGAGCTAGAATGAGACTGGGGTTCCACAAGCTCTTTCAAGAGTACATCTTCAATTGACCTAAGGACCTCCTACTTGTCCTCACTTCTTAAAAGTCCACACCACCTCCCAACATTGCCACAACGAAGACCAAGATTCCACTATACGAACCATGGGGGACAAACCACATCCAAACCACAGCAATATTTTAAAGCTTTAGCTGTCCTAAAGATTGTACCAATGTATCTTGCCCAAGCTGTGGATGAGTGCCCTGTCCACTTGACCTTTACCTGTACTGGGTATTATACTTTTATGTTTGCAAATGCCTAGTTTATATTTTCTCATTTTTTTATTAGGGTCTTCATATTATTTTCTTTTTTTTTTTTTTTAAAGCTTCATTTTTTTTTAAAATGTTTATTTTTTAGTTGTAGGTGACAGAATATCTTTATTTTATTTTTATGTGGTGCTGAGGATCGAACCCAGTGCCTCACGCGTGCTAGGCGAGCACGCTACCACTGCGCCATAATCCCAGCCCCATATTATTTTCTTTTTAATTAACTTTTCTAAGCCTTTGTTATACATGTTTCCTTTAGTCTGCCAAATGGATGAGTTTTCATTTATTTGGCCCTTAGATTTTATTTTATATATTTATTTTTTTGGTATTGGAGATTGAACACAGGTCCTCATGAATGCTTAGCATGCGCTCTATGACTGAGCCCCACCCCCAGCCCCCATTGCTTTGTAATTCCTTCTAGAAATCCGCTGCCATTGTTTTCTATTGTGTTCTACCTTGTTTTTCTACCGTTCATTTTTTCTACTGAAGTGAGGTTTCCTTGTCTTTGTTCTATCTAGTACTCTGATTTCTGTGGAATGTATGGTGGAGCTTCCCTTCTCTAGTTCCTCAAGGTCAAGCATGAGGGGAGGGAGCAGTGGAGACAGGATTGCCCCAATCATGATGATGGGACCCAAGCCTTGTTCTGCATGTGATGTCCCCACCTTCTGACCAGTTGCTGAAAATTAGCTGTTTCCTATAAACTAAGACTCAAGTACTAGTCAGGTTGGCGGAAAGGTACTTGCTGAACACCAGAAGCACCTACTTTGCAGTGTTGATGGTAGTTATCACTGGGGGACAGAGCTCTCCAGGCTTTGTTTACCTTTTTGGTATTTACTAGCCTGTCTACCGTGAGCCTTTGTACATTAAGACATTTTCTAAACGTTGTGAATGTTTCAAAACCAGCAAATAGAACAGGATTCCTTGATAGGAAGTAGCATTGTCCTCCAGAGAGTCCACCAGGTCTTGCCTCACGTGTGGAGCACAGGCGCTAGCCAGGCCTGTGGGGAAACATGGGCAGCTTCAGCTTGAATGTGGTTCTGGCTAGAACCTGGATGGGTTCCAGGGCTTTTGGGTTCTTTCCTTACTTCTTGCCCAGCTGGATTCACTCTTGCTTACGAAAAGCTGACAAAAACAAAGACAATAAGATGAGCTTCAAGGAGCTGCAGAACTTCCTGAAAGAGCTCAACATCCAGGTGGACGACAGCTATGCCCGGAAGATCTTCAGGGTGCGTTTGGGGTTGCGCAGCAGTGGGGTCCTTGATCCCCATCTGTGACCTGCTCTGAGCCCTGCCTTTCCTGCTGTCCTGGCTTTGCAGGAATGTGACCACTCCCAGACAGACTCCCTGGAGGATGAGGAGATTGAGGCTTTCTACAAGATGCTGACCCAGCGTGAAGAGATCAACCGTGCCTTTGCTGAGGCTGCAGGCTCAGGGGAGACGCTTTCAGTGGACCAGTTAGTGACATTCCTGCAGCATCAGCAGCGGGAAGAGGCGGCTGGGCCAGCGCTGGCCCTCTCCCTCATCGAGCGCTATGAGCCCAATGATACTGGTGAGGGCCTGGCAGTCCCAGGACCACTCTGGACTGGGAGACACCTGAGGAGACTGTGGCTAAAGGGAAGGGGTTCTCAGCCAGCCTCAGGGCCCTCGGTCAGTGTTTGCCTGTCCCATGAAATCAGGCAGATGGGAGAGAGGATCCAGTGTCACTGCCTCCGTTTTCCTCTTGATTCCTCCTTCAGAGGGCTTTGAGGACCTTCTCCCCAAGAAATAGGTGACTGGAGAAGCCAAAGTGATTTCTGTTCCTTCATGTCCATTCTGGGTTCACCTTTGACATGTGACTGGGTAGAGAAAATGGAGCTCTTTTCCAGAGGGGATGAGATCGTGTCCTCAAGGGCCTCAGGGTTTCAGGACAGAGTCAGAGAAGGTGACAGCCTCCCTCTGCGGTAACCATAGCCTGGCCACAAGCCTCAGACTTATCCTGCTTCCCAGAGCTATGGAGGACCAGCTGAGGAGGGCAGGCAGAGGGAGTAGAGGGCCTGTCTTTCCGGAGTGGTAGGCAGCCAGGAGGAGGCCTGTGGCAGTCAGCTCTGACAGGCAATGGCGGCTTCCTCCCACCCAGCCAAGGCGCAGCGGCAGATGACCAAGGACGGCTTCCTCATGTATCTGCTATCGGCTGACGGCAGTGCCTTCAGCCTG
Source organism: Geosciurus inauris (assembly GCA_004024805.1). Taxonomy (NCBI): domain Eukaryota; kingdom Metazoa; phylum Chordata; class Mammalia; order Rodentia; family Sciuridae; genus Geosciurus; species Geosciurus inauris. The sequence goes on from PVHX01007902.1 coordinate 80,914, forward strand.
GCGCACCGGAGGGTCTACCAGGACATGAACCAGCCACTGAGCCACTATCTGGTGTCCTCCTCCCACAACACTTACCTGCTGGAAGACCAGCTCACAGGGCCCAGCAGTACCGAAGCCTACATTCGGTACGGTCCAGGGAAGCCTTGTGGGTGGGAGTTAGGGGGGGAAGGGACCTGGAACAGGACCTAGAGGGTCCTAGCTACCACCCCTACCCACAGGGCACTGTGCAAAGGCTGCCGTTGCTTGGAGCTTGACTGCTGGGATGGGCCCAACCTTGAGCCAATCATCTACCACGGCTACACGTTCACGTCCAAGATCCTCCTGTGTGACGTACTCAGAGCCATTCGGGACTATGCCTTCAAGGTGGATGCTGTGCCCCTGGGGGATAAGGAGGAGGCGCCTAGGGGTGGCCAACCTATTCTAACATGCCCTTGCGCCTCCAGGTGTCCCCCTACCCAGTCATCCTGTCCCTGGAGAACCACTGTAGCTTGGAGCAGCAGCGCGTGATGGCAAGACACCTGCGTGCCATCCTGGGGCCCATGCTGCTGGACCGGCCGCTGGATGGGGTCACCACTAGCCTGCCCTCCCCTGAAGTGTGTGGGGATATGGGGGTGCCCAAAAGAGAGGGCAGGGACTGAGAGGTCAGGGGGGTCCTGATGAGTTGCCTGTCGATCCCTAGCAACTAAAGGGGAAGATCCTGCTGAAGGGGAAGAAGCTTGGGGGGTTGCTGCCCCTTGGAGGGGAAGGCAGCCCTGAGGCCACAGTTGTGTCAGATGAAGATGAAGCTGCAGAGATGGAGGACGAGGCAGTGAGGAGCCGAGTGCAGCACAAGCCCAGGGTTCGAGAGGGAGCTGTGGGGCGGGAAGCCCTGGGGTCCTTTCCCACCTCCTTCCCCAGCCCCCTGGGATGTTTGCTTTATCTCGGTGCTATGGCTGCCATTCAGAACCTCTGCCCCCTCTCTCTGTCTTCCTCGTCTCTGTGTGTCTGGGTTCCTGGCTCTCAGTGCCCACTCCACCCCAACCTCTGACTCTAACCTGGGCCTCCCCACGGCCCCCAGGAGGACAAGCTCAGGCTGGTGCAGGAGCTCTCCGACATGGTCATTTACTGCAAGAGTGTCCACTTTGGGGGCTTTTCCAGTTCTGGCACCTCCGGGCAGGCTTTCTATGAGATGGCATCCTTCTCAGAGAACCGTGCCCTCCGAATGCTCCAAGAGTCAGGTGAGTGCCTTTGCAGGCAGAGGGTGCCGGCCATCTGTCTGACCATCTGGGCCAGCCAGGGCCAGGCCTGGCTGCCCCTGCTCAGGATCAGAGTTGGCACTGCCTGCTCCATTACCAGAGAGAACTGACCAGGAGGGCTGTGGGTTCCCCGGGAGGCCTCTACTGCTGATCAAACCACACCTCCCCTCAGGAAACAGCTTTGTCCGCCACAACGAGGGGCACTTGAGCAGGATCTACCCAGCCGGGTGGAGAACAGACTCTTCCAACTACAGCCCTGTGGAGATGTGGAACGGGGGCTGCCAGATTGGTATGGGCTGGCTGGGGCTGGAGGGAGGACATCTGGGGAGGGTTTCAGTCTCAAGGGCCAGAGGCTCAGAGCTTCAGATGCCCCACAGTGAGAGGTCTGGGGACCTGAGCAGGGCCAGATGCAGGGGCTCATGAAACTGGTAAACTCTTTGGAAATATCTCCCCACCAGCATCTGAAATCCCATCATTAGCATACTAGCCCTTAGAGTTTTGACACCAAAAATGGAATGTGTGGTCAGTGTGGTGGGTCAGTTAGGGTGCGGAAGGCAGTGGGTATTGGAGTGGTATTGGGTCCTGCTTCTTACTGTGTAACCCTAGGCCTCAGTGTACCCCGAGAAGGCTGGCTCTAGGCCCCTGAGGTCAGCCCAGCCTGTGACTGCTCTGTCCTACTTTTAGTGGCCCTGAACTTCCAGACACCTGGGCCAGAGATGGACGTGTACCAGGGCCGCTTCCAGGACAATGGGGCCTGCGGGTACGTGCTAAAGCCTGCATTCCTGAGAGACCCCAACACCACCTTCAACTCACGTGCCCTGACTCAAGGGCCCTGGTGGTCCCGGAAGCAGCTCAGTATCAGGGTATGGCCAGATCCAGGAGGGACGGGTGCCCGTGGACCTCCCCTCCCCTTCACTGCCTTCCCTGAACTCTTCATTGTCCTCCGCTTTTCCTCAGGTCATCTCTGGACAGCAGCTGCCAAAAGTCAACAAGAGTAAGAATTCAATTGTGGACCCCAAGGTGACCGTGGAGATCCATGGGGTGGGCCGGGACATGGCCAGCCGCCAGACTGCTGTAATCACCAATAACGGTATGACCTGGGTCTGGGCCGGGCCCAGCTCCCGGTGCTGCTGGTGTGCATGCTATTGATACAGTGCTTGTGCCCCAGGTTTCAACCCGTGGTGGGACACCGAGTTTGAGTTTGAGGTGGTTGTGCCTGAGCTGGCGCTGGTCCGCTTTGTGGTGGAGGATTATGACGCTTCCTCCAAGAACGACTTCATCGGCCAGTGCACCATCCCCTGGAACAGCCTCAAGCAGGGTGAGTGTGTGGCGAGGGCAGGGGACAGCCCTGGTAGGGGAGGCGGGGCCTCTCTTGTGCAGTGCCTGGCTGTGCCCAGGCACACCCTCCCCGAGTGACCAGAACTCTCCTTCCTGCCTGCCAGGATACCGCCATGTCCACCTCTTATCTAAGAACGGAGACCAGCATCCATCAGCCACCCTCTTTGTGAAGATCTCCCTCCGAGACTAGGCCCATGGGGTCAGGTGGGGTCTACCCTGCGTCCGTCAAGCCCTCTGTCCACACCTGGAAGCAGGGCTGGTGTGGCTGTTCCCAACCTCCACCATGGAGCTGGAGGTCCCTGAACAGCCTTCAACGCTAACATAGTCCATGCTGCTGCCTCTCTGGGGTCCCAGAAGTCACCCTAGGCCCTGGAACTGTCTTCAATTCCGTTAGCAACAACACTGCAGCCCTCTCCACCCTCTGGCCAGTGTTTTGGTTTTTATAAAAATCACAGTAAGACTAAGGTCAAGGGTATTTTATAAAAATCACAGTAAGACTAAGTCTTGTGGTCTCCCTTCCTGGACCAGAAAATCCCCCGTGAGGCGCATGTCCCTTCCCTATGCTCCTGGGGATTGTCTGGAGAGGGCAGCAAGAAGCACACCCCTCCATGGAGGAGGGCACAGCCTAGAGTATCACAGAGCCCTGTTCCCTGGGAAGGGACCCACTGAGGGATCCGGGTCTGAAGGCACACGTACGGCACCTGGTACACATCACTAGCTTTTATTGACAAAGGGGAAGGGCCTGGGGGTATGAGCAGAGCCACCCAGGACTCAGAAGAAGCCCAGCTTCTTTTTCTCCTGCTGCTGCTTCCACTTGGCCAGGCTGTAGAACTCCTTTTTGGATTTCCCAAAGATGACTTGGAAGTCAGCATCTGAGAGATAGAACTGGGGGAGGGACGTAGGGGAGGGTGTCATGAGAGCCCAGAGTCCTGTCCTACCCAGAGATGTCATCGGGGCACCACAACCCATCTAGGACACGCCTCCCAGGCAGCAGGCTGTGGCCCACCATGGGCTGATCGTGTCCTGGGCTTCTCCAGCACATCTCTAGGTACAGAGCAATAAGTGGTCACCCACCTCCTTGCGGGTGGGGTCCACGCCCTGTGGCAGGTCCTCAGCAGCCTGGTACCTCAGCCGTTCTGGGGGTAGGCTCCCACTTTCTGCCAAGCTGCTGCTGCTGCTGTTGCTGCTGCTGGTGCTACTGGTGCTCCTGTCACCTACCCTGGGCCTCGACTCCATCTCTGAGATGTTCTGGGTGTCTTTGATGTCTGGCAGGGCTGACGGACCTGCCCTGCTGTTGCATGGCCACTGGGATAGTTGGAAATTGTTGACTTCCTGTCCAGAGAGGGGCCTCAAACTGGGGAAGATGGGAAATAGGCACCCCTCTGGAAGGCCACTGAACCCACCAGCCTCCTGCCCCCAGATGCAACCCTTGCCACCTACCAGGACCCTGCTCACTCTGGACCATGCTATCTAAGCCTGCACATTGGGGGTGATGCCATGGTAGAGTCCCAGTACTCACTGCTGTGATCTCAGAGATGGCAGATTCTGCTCCCAAGCAGGAGACCCCACCCTGCACCACCTCCTCATAGGACCAGTTGTTCTGGGGGCAAGAATCAGGGCAATTATCAGGGCTGGGCAAGATGAGGGGCTACCACTAGGACAAGGCCAGTGAGAACATGATCAGGTCTCCCACGCACACTTTGGAGGTCCCTAGCCAGACCAGCACCTCCTCCTTCAGTTTGCTCAGGGAGGTCCCATTCCCCCCAAATGAGGATGGGGCTAGGGGTTTGGGGCCTCACTCACCAACCACTTATAGGGGTCCCAAGTGGAGAACCATCCAGTGAAAGTGGATGGCTCGTGGCCTTGCTTAACCAGCACGATGGGAGTTGCCAGGTTTCTCCCTGCTGGATGAGTCTTCAGGTACTCCTGGCCCCAGGCCACTGCCTCCTTCCACTCACTGGCAGCAGCACCAAGCCACAGGAAGATCTGGGCCACAGAGGGGGCCTGGTCTTGGACATGTGGAGGGGCTACCTGGATCCAGCTACCTCCTCCTGGCTCTCTGTCTATCAGAGGACTTCAGAACGACACACGCACAGCCCTGGCCAACCAGATACACCCAGCAAGCTGCCACCCACACAACAATGAACACAAGAACATCACGGGCATGCCCTCATGCATTCAACCCACAAATATTTATTGAGCACTCACTGTAGGCCAGGCACTGGGGCGTCAAACATTTTTAAAATAGATTAAAAATCCTTGCCCTTTTTTTTCATGATGGAGCAAGTCACATGTATGTCTGAGGAGACAATGAAGAGGAAACCACCAGTGCAAAGGCCCTGAGGTGACCATGTGCCTGGCATGTCCAGGGAACAGCAAGCAGAACAAACAAGGGGGAGGGTGGGAGGAAATCAGGTCGGAGAGCTGGGGCTGGCCGGGTCATGTGTAGCTATAAAAGGGCTCGTTTTTTTCTGAGATGAGTGCCACCAACCCACACTGCCACAGACATGGCCCCACACAGGCACAGTGACACAGACAGACAAGCATCCATTGTCATCCTGCCCAACAGCAAATCATAGTCACATATTGCCATCCACCATTGTCAAACACATGGTGTAACAGTCACGCATAAGCAGCCAGTTATACCACCTTGGAAAGTCACACAGAAACACATGGCACAGATACACACAGATACAGTCACTCAGTTGCTCACACCCACCTCTAGTCCCGTGGTTTCTTTCTCTCTGTCACATATGTGTGTATGCAAGTAAGCACGCGCGCGCACACGCGCGCGCACACACACACACACACACACGGTAGAGTCCCTAAGGTCTGGCCAGTTCTAGCCAGTTATTTGACCCCACAGCCACTGACACATCAGTCTTACACCCAGCCATATACTTGAGAGCACTAACCACACAGAATCACTCCACACACCTGTGGTCAGTCTAGCCACTGACAGTCACTCACTCCACCCTGACACATCCAGCCAAGGTATGCAATCACCTGGAGCCATGCACAGCATCGCCAGATACTCAGGGTTACACACATCTACACACACGGTCATGGCTGGACAAGACCCATAGTAGACTCAGTACTCTCACACAGTGATACACCCACAGCCACACAACTGCATCATCACTGTCACAGTCACGCATTCACAGACTTCAGTTACACAAATACAGGCACACACCCCATTCACACCCAGCCAGGCAGGAGTGGCTGCCTTACCTCCTGCCAGGTGTCCAGTAACATGATGTCATACTTGTCTAGATCCCCTTGACTGAAGAACACCACTTCCGTGAGGACCAGGTAGCCCTCCTGGCTGGAGCACTCAAACAGTCGCGGCTGGAAGCTGGAGGGCTCCTCCGGGAGCCTGGCCAGCACAAGGCACGGGACACAGAGGTGCTGTGCCTCTGCAGCCTGAGCCCCACAGGCCCTCAGCACAGAGCACCCACCCACCCCAGAGCTAGGAAGCAACTTCTCTTGGGTAGGAGACGGAGCCTTCCTCTTAACTTCACCCACCCCATAATTCTCTCCAGGAGCACCCTGCTTCTCTCTGGGCTGCAGGGTTCCTTTCTATCCATGGAGAACGCAAATCGAGTGATCTATCTATCCCCCAGCCAGCTGTGACACCAGCTGTCTCATGAATTTCCCTGGAATGGACACTGGGGAAAGGAATAGCAGCACTCTCTCTGGAATGGGAGAGTCCCCTAGGCTTATCCCTGGATGGAGGTGACCTCAGGCCCAGAGTCAGGGAAGGGAAGCTAGGCTGGGCTGGGTGAGGAGATGATCGTACTGAGCCCAGGAAGAGTCGAGGGATGTGGTGCAAAAACAAGGCCTCACAGACACATCAGCGAGGGCTGGAACTTAGCCACATTTTCCCTTAAGGTCTAACTCTGCCCTTTCCTCCAACATATACCCTGTCCTATAACCTGGACGGGCCAGGAGGGGAATGTTGAGGAACAGCACCTTTGCCCAGGACAGTGACAATGCAGGGAGAAGATTTGGCCAGCAGAGGGCACCACTTCCCCCGCTCGCCTGGCATCTGATCCAAGTTAGCCAGGCCTGGGGAATGAAGGGTGGGCTTTGCTCCTGAGCCTCTGGAGGTGAGGAGGATTTGAGAGTCCTCCATCCTAGTCATCTCTCCAGCTCTGTGTGACCCTTAATTAGTCACCCACCCCCTGTGGGCCTCAGTTCCTCCTCAGGGTAAGAACACTCTCCTTCCAACCTTGTTACCTCTTGCTGCTGGGATAGGGAGCCCGGCCCCCCAGGGCCTCCCAGAAGTGGGGAGGCTCCTGACCCTCCAGCACTGTTTCCTTGTCATTCCTGGAAATGGCAGTGACCACCATCCGTGCCATCTCACGCTGGTCACCATTACAGCCCTGACAAGCAGAGAGCTGGGTCAAGCCCCGAGGGGGCAGGCCTTCGCCTCCAGTCCTCCATCCCACTCACCCAGCCTGTGGGAAGCTGGGCCTGAGCCACAGGAGACCCAAGCTGATGGCGAGACGTGTGTGAGCAGGGGACCCATCTCCCTACTTTCCCCTCTAGGATTCAGTTTCTCTGGCTGGTCAGGGTCACAGGGTCTGGGATGCCCTCTGCATCCAGAGTATGAATGGGGATTCCCAGGCTTGGGGGTGATTCATGGTTCATGCTAAAGTTCAGAGAAAACTCCAGTGAACCGGACTAGACCTTCCCACTTTTCTTTTTTTTCTTTTTTTTTTTTTTTTTTGTGGTACTGGGGATTGAACTCAGGACACGACCACTGAGCCACATCCCCAGCCCTATTTTGTGTTTTATGTAGAGACAGGGTCTCACTGAGTTGCTTAGCGCCTCGCCATTGCTGAGGCTGGCTTTGAACTTGCGATTCTCCTGTCTCAGCCTCCCTAAGTGCTGGGATTACAGGCTTGAGCCA
>PVHX01007903.1:0-87482 GCA_004024805.1 Geosciurus inauris
CCCCTAATTTCTTTGTTCCCAGTGTTTTGTCTCTCCAGTTTGCATTTAACATTGCCTCTAATGTTATTTTTCTAAACACTGATCTAATCAGGTCATTCCTGTCTTGAAAATTTTTAATGGCTGCTCACTCATTCATTTATGTATTCATCAGTCACCTACTATGCTGCTTCAGATGAGTGTTTAGTGTTTGGGAAAAAGTGGTGAGCAAGCAGTGCCTCCCTTCAAGGAGCTTAGAGTCTAACCACGTAATTTTTCCTAAATCTTATCCTCTTATTTAAACTAATTCATTCCAATAGATATTGGAATCTGCAGGCTAAATTTGTTTCGTGCAAAACAATTAAGACAAAATTTTGCTTTTAAGCAGATCCAAGCTTAATTAAAGAGCCTGAAAGCTTAATCCATCATTCCAACCCCATGTGGTAAGTGGATAGATAACTTATTGGCTGCTATGATGACAGGGGTTATGGAGAAGAGAGGACTGCTGGGCACGGTGGTTTCCTGGAAGAGACTATGCCTAAGCAGAGTCTTGAAGTATGAATAGGAATGAGCTAGACATCGGGAGTGCCCAGGTCCTCAATGTGACAAGATCCTTCACAATCCATTGATTTACTTTTCCAGTCTACATGTATATCTCTATATCTTTGCTTTTCAAATTAGAAGCAAGTGTCCCTGGATTACTTAGTGTTGCACATGGGGTATAAGAAAGTGCCAGATATATGTAGTGCATCTTTCTGGAACAGTGGTGTTACCAAGTGATAAATAATTTAAAACATGGTTTTATATTAAAGTACAATATATTTGTAGAGTCAAAGGCAAAATTTCCAATCATTTTTCAAGATAAAACAGAATAAATCCATTTCAAGCTACTGTCAAGTCTGAAATGGCTTAGGTACCACCATCCACCATCACCCTTTCCAGTAGAAAAGTTTGAGATGTACTATATGAATGTGCCAAGAAATTTCATACCTCTGTGCTTTTGCATATGCTGTTACTCACCCTGGAATGTTCTTCCCCTTTCTGCCCTTTGCTAAACTCTTTTTATTTTTTTTCTTTTATAGTGAAGGGTTTCATACAAGCTCTACCACTGAGTTACACCCAACAGCTCCAGTAAACTCTTCTTATCCTTCAAAGCCCAATTTAAGTGTCATCCTATGCAATGGTCACTTTTAACCAAGCACAGATGTTGTCCCATATAGTAGTTATTTTTTGGACATCTGCTTATGTCTGTGACCTCTTTATCCTAATAGCTCTAGGCAGAGAGTTAGCAACCTTCTCTGTGTTTCCACCACCTTCTACTCAGAATCCTCATGATAATATTGCTCACATTGTACCATAGCTACTTGTTTTCTTATTCATTTCTGTTTCTGGAATGTAAGCTCCTCTAGGGCAGGGACAATTTTTAAAATTTATCTTTGTATTCTTGACTGGCAGTTGGTACCCACTCTATAAGCTGGATATTGAACTCACCAACCATTTCTTACTATGTATCACTCCTGCTCTTGTATAAAGTAATTTTATTTCTCACCTTCAGGTGTTCCACAAAAGTATCTTTTCCAGACAACTGTAATTGACTTTCTAAAGTATCCAAATCTGCTGTTTATAAGAATAAAATGAATAAATCTTCATTTTGGAAAAAAGTATTTTGGCAGGGATCTCATCAAAACAGAAGAGAGACCAACAGAGTAGAGGAAAGGGACCAAGGGGAGGGACAAGGAGATCAAAGGGGAGATACCAGGGAGAGATATTGATCAAATTATATTGTTATATCATGGGTATGTATGAATACGCAACAATGAATTCCATTATTACATATGATCATAATGCACCAACAAAAAATTGGGAAAAAATTATCATGTTAGTGGGAATTTCTTTTTACACACTTGGTTGTTCTTATAAGTAAAAAATACTTTAGCATAATGTGTTATTTGGTGACTTGACCCTGAAAATACCAGGGTGATGCTGGGTTGGAATTTGTGACATCTTCTAGGGCAACTGATGGAATAAGGTTTGGTTGTTGTTTTTGTTTTTGTTTTTTGTCTTCACACTAAATAACACTATCCTCCTCTGGGTTTTGTTGTGATGGTGGTGGTGGTGCTGGGGATCAAACTCAGGACTTTCTACAGCCAGGCATGTACTCTACTGCTGGGCTACAACCCCAGCCTGGTTTCTGAATTCTTGTGCCTATTTCTTACAGTTTGGTCAGTGTGCTTTCTCTAACACTACTCTTTTTTCCTTTTTAAAAATTTTTATTTTGGAGGGTGGGGGGGGTTGGTTTGAACCAAGGGGCACCTTGCCACACTTTTTATATTTTATTTTGAGACATCCCCAACACTTTTTATATTGTATTTTGAGACAGGGCCTTGCTAAATGGCTGAGGCTGTCCTCAAGCTTGCGATTCTCCTGCCCCAGCCTTCTCCCTGAGTCACTGGGATTACAGGCATGCACCATTGTGCCTGGTTCCCTTTGCTCCTTTTATATACTTTCTAATGGATATTAAAAATACAAATACAAAACAAATACATCTTAGTTGGAAACAAACAAAAATGTATGAAGTAAAAAATCCAAATCCTCCCTTCATTCCTGTCGCTCACTCACACCCACACTCCCATTCCCTAGGCATATCCATTGTTAACAGTATAATGTATTTCTCTGCAGGCCTTTTTCTATCAATGTATGTGTACACATGTGTATATACAAATATTAAATTATATATGCATAATGTTCTATGACTTGCTTTTCCTCACAATTGACAGTATATAATAGGCATCCTTCCATGTCAGTACATTCAAGTCTATCTCATTCTTTTTAATGGCTGCCCCCTTTTAATTTGACAATCTTAATCAGCTGTAAATGGGAAAGCCAAATAATCAAGCTTATTAGAATTGTACCTAAGAAAGAGTAAATCGGCTCCGAGTGAAGGCTTGTGGAATTCTCCTAGGAGTAAAATGTGTTAACTTTAGTGCATGGACTTTGTAATGTTTATTTTGGCTATTCTGGGACTCTTTTTGCTTATTTCCTGCTTCATGTGTTTTGGATAGCTGAGGTTGTTGAACATGTGATTAGCGAGGTATTACATATTTGTTTTGCATGACATAATTTTGCTATAATTTTGAGGAATTTTGCATTTCATTTTTTCATTTTTTGTTCTTATAGACAGTGATTATTTCTTCTGGTTTCTAAGTACTTGAGTCTTGGTGAGAACTGTTTCATATGGTATCAATTAAAAATGCCTGGCTTGATGACTGACACCGGGTTTCTTATCTATATGGTCTACCTGTGAGAATGTGCATTAGACTTATGGGAACTCTATAATTTTATTTGAAGAAACCTTTTACTACTGATGAACATTAAAATAAGATAATATATTGAGCTACAAATAATAAAATCCTATTTAGGATTTATACAGGTCTTCTGCCTTCATCCACCACAGTAAAATGTCTAAATCTACTTGATTTAACATTTCAGATATCACTGTAGTGTGTCCCTCTTCCCTATTCCTACTGCTCTAGTACCTTGGTTTGGGACCTATTATTTTGCAACTGAGTTACCTGGAGCAGACTTTTAATTAGTCTCCTTGCTTCTTGTCTCCCTGCCAGCCTGCCCACCCACAATTGGTGTTTATTTTAAAACAGAAATCCTACCATATTACACCCCTGAAAGCCCCTCTAGGGGTTTCTTATCATCTCTAGGATAAAGTCCACTTTCCTTAGCTTAGTATACAAAGCCTTTTGTGATTTGGCCCACTTCTGCTTATTTATTGATGTTTGGTGCCTTATTACTTCAATTTCTAGAAAATCAAGTGGCTTGTTAGTTCTTTCAACACATCACCTGAGAGTGCTCAATAAATGCTTGTTATGAATTAATGAAATATTTTAGGTACCTAGGGTGACCATTTGACTTGCTTGGCCCAAGATGATCCCTGTTCATACCTGTCATCTTAGCATAATTATCAACTTTTTTCTTTTTTATGATCAAACTTGTCTCAGTTAGGCAATAAATTATATGGTCACCCTAATTACAAGAGTCATCAAATTGATTTCTGACCCTTTCTTTGTCTCTTCTAGTAGATGGTGAGCTCTTTAGGGACAAGAATTTTGTCCATTTTTATATCCTCATTTATTTATTCAACTCACAGATTGACATTGTTAGGTACTAAGGAGATAATGTTGAATAAAACAAACATAGTTCTTGCCCACATAAAGTTTACAATTCATCAGGAAAGAACAATCTAGTGAAAAGAATAGTGGCTAACATAATAAATACTGGTGTATGAGTGAATGAATGACTAAACCATGGATTTAGAGATTTAGAGGTCCCTAAATGAACCACCCAAATCCCATGAATTATAGACAGAAATAGTCATAAACTAGGTGATCCACTTAACCATTTATTTAAAGAGTTGCAAATTAAAAATTTTAAATATAAACCACACACATACTTAAGCATGCATAATATTTAGATGTTACCTTAATGTTAAACATAAGAAAAAAGAATGGTGAAATAATATCAAGAATGAAACTTCGGATCTCATTCTGTTTTAGGCAATGTGTTATCCTTTGCAGGGTGAATTATTATTATGATACTCCTAGGGGAGGAAACTTTTTTTCCAGATGAGAAATGTAAGGTTTAGAAATCAAGCCATTAAACAAAGGAATGATTTCTTAACTCAGGCTTAGATTTTGATTGGGCTTTACTTGCAGAGCTAGGACTACCTGCTATCCTAGACTTGTTAACTGAGTTCCCATGGGCAATTACAAAACCCTTTCAACCTTAGTTTTTCCCTTTTACACCAGTGATAATATAACTCCAGAATTAATCCAAGGATTAAATGATATTATTTAAAGGCATTGTAGTCCCATAACCTGGCTTCTAGAAGGCTTTTAGGAATGTCAGTTCTTTATCCATTTCCCATTTATCTTTCTGTGTTTTGTGTGTGTGTGTGTTGTTGTTGTTGTTTTGGTACTGGAGATTGAATTTAGGGGTACTCCATCACTGAGATACATCCTCAGCCTTATTTTGTGTTTTATGTAGAGACTGGGTCTCACTGAGTTGCTTAGCGCCTCGCTGTTGCTGAGGCTGGCTTTGAACTTGCGATTCTCCTGTCTCAGCCTCCCTAAGTGCTGGGATTACAGGCTTGCGCCGCTGTGCTCGGCTTCTTTCTGTGCTTGATGATTTAAATAAGTTGAAGAGAAAGAACCAGAATATAAACATTGATAAAACATGAATGAAAAACCATACTCTCAAATCTGCGTGTTAAACTAGGCCCAATTCACTTCCTCTAAAAGGTGTAGTTTTATTCATATTCATTTATTATTTTGTTTTTGTAGGCAAAGACCCAAAGAAGTATTCCAAGAATGAAACAGTGGGTAAGAGCTTTCTGGAAAAAGGCAGTTTATTAGAGAACCAGGCTTTGGGGATCAGTTTGCAGCTTTAGGTGTCAGTCTTGAAGATTTACCCATTTACTTAGTCACTTCGGGTTCAAGAAAGAACGAAGAACAGCAAAGCATTCATTGAGATCTGCGGGTGTTAACGAGGAGATGTAAACAATAGCAGAGGCTCTCCGTAGTTTCCACTACATCCAGCGATCCTAAGACTTTCTGAGCTCTTTCTTGAGGACCAGCAGGTCTGTTCTTGAGGAGTACCCTGGGTCTGGACTCCATTTCCCAGAGTCCCTTAGTGCCCTAATGTATTCAGTGCTCAGAGTGCCTGTATGTGTGTGAGTGTGAGAATGTGTGCGTGTGTGTGTGTGTGCGCGCGCGCGTGTGTGTGTGTGTGCGCCTCCGAGTCCCTGGGAGAGTGGAGGCTCATTCACTGATTAGAGCCAGCGCTGAGAGGCAGCACTGCTCCTTCTCTCACACCAACCGAGTCTCTTGATCTGTACATGCAATCCCAGGCAGCTCGCGAGCACAAACCCGGGGCCAGCCGCCTGCTGCTGCCGCTGCTGCCGCTCCCGCCGCCGCCGCCGCCGCTGCCTCCGCCGGCTCTGCGCACCCGGGACTTTTCATGCACCACACTCTCCGCCTTCTTCCCTCCGTGTCCTGAAAAGTGCGACCGTTCTCCCCAGGAATTTCCACGGCAAGTATGGAGATCAGAAGGAGGTGTGGATGTGTGTGCGTACATAAGAGGGGTGGGTGCGAGGGCGGCCGGGTTGCTCAGGAACCTGGCTAACTTTCCGGGTCGGTCTCCTAGGGATTCGGGCGGCTCCTCTACGATAGGGGCAGAGGCTGGGACCTGCACTGGCGCGTCTTAGATCATCGCGACGAAGCCTCCCGGCATCGGTGCCCGGCGCGCTCTGTGCGCTGCCTCACTCAAACTTTCCGTCTTGAGTTTTCCTTAATGTGTTTTATTTGGGGGGTGCAAGGGGGAGGGACCAGACGCGGGAATTGGACAAGTAGGGTGGGTGAGGGGACAGCCAAGAGAAAGGAGCAGGACTCCTTTTCTCCATGTTCTAATAAGCCCCATTTCCACTTTGTTTGGGTCGATCTCAAGAATGCTCTCTTGCTGGGCTCTCCCGTGTATCCCGCGGTGATTTCCGGCGGGGCTGGGTCTGGGTGGTACTCAGTGGGGAGCCGGAGGCTGCGGGAGGGTTAAGGAAGGGGAGATCAGTTGAGACACTATCCCAGCCGTCCCCGGGTGGGGCCAGCTGGGTGGGGTATCCAAGAGAGGCTGGGGATTCTGGGGGTCCCCTTAGGCTTGGCTTACTGTTTTCTAGCGGGGGCGGGTGTGGAAGGTGTGGAAGGAGGGGATGGGGTGAGGGGAATCCTCTGCCGACTGGAAGGAGGCAGGTGCTGGCACAGAAGTGGACTGTTCTAAATGCAACCGGTAAAGTCCCGGCTTCGCTGGGGTGGACCTGCCTGGTCTTAGAGCAGCCCAATCCGTGGGGTCTCCCAGGATTGGTGGGGGTCAGGACCCCTCTCCCAGCGGTTGTAAGGAGTGAGGCGGGAGGATGATCTTGTAGACCCGGGCGCCGTTGCTCTTTTTGTAGTGTTATTTTTATCTTAGACCTGACTTAAACTGTGTAACAATTTCTCTTCTTCCGACTTGAGAACAAAACTTTTCAGTGAGCACGCCGGTCGCTGCAGTCCTGCGGCCACCACCGCCGCGCTCTTCAGCCTGGGCCAAGCGACCTTCCCTGCCCGGAGTCCGGCCCGCCACCGCGCTCCGGAGCCTCCGGCGGCCCCTCCCGCCCCCCGCAACCCGGGGCTTTTCAGGGATCGGCCTGGGCGTTTCGCCTTTGTGCTTTGTAAGAGAAAGCCTTTTCTTCCAGGGCACAACAAACTTGGGCGGAGAGCTTCCGTGTGGCCCCCTGGGCGAGGCCGCCCACGGTGGTGAGGCCATTCAAGGGGATGCCCAGTTTGTCCCTGGCTCCAGGAGCCCCTACCAGAGCTGGATGGCTGGGTAACCGCGGCCGGCGAGAGCACGCAGGAGCCCCGAGGTAGCGGGGTCTCGGGCTGCCCGGAGGCAAAGGACAAGCAAGCCCCTGCTTCCCGTTAAGAACGCACTGCTTTCTCAGGTCCTGGCCGCATTTCTAGCCGAAGACCGTGGCCTGGGCCGCGGGTCCAGTGCGCGTCACACCGGTGGGTGCATAGGGCCAGGGCCATCGGGATGGGGAGCAGTCCTGCCTGGCGGGCCGGGGTTGTCCGAGGTCTCCCGCCTGCGCCGCCTCCCTGCCCCGGGAGCAGCTGAGAGGGAAAACGCCGCCGCTTTTTGCCCTCGATGCCCAACAACTATGTCTTGCCTCTCTGAACTCGGCTTGAGGGGCAATGCGGACAGTAAAGAAAAATAAAGAAAAAGGGGCGGGCAGTGAGGAAGCAGCGAGTGGGACTGGGGGAGTAGAGCGGGCAGGGGCCCTGTGCCTTGCCGGGCCTCCTCCTCTTTCCGTCTCTCCAGCTCTTCCCGCAAAGGGAAAATGAGCAAAGGGGGAAAGATTGAAAGAGCGTCGAGGAAGAGCGCTCCGGGCGTCTCCGGTTCGGATCTCTCCTGGCTTGCGAAGACCCGGCAAAAGTGGCGTGAGTTAGCTCGCTACGCTCTGGGGAAAGGTGGGGGAAGGCCGAGGACAGGGCGGAGCCCCTCCGCTGATGACCGACGAGGCCGGGGCTAGGCGCCGAGCGAGCCGAGCCACACACCTGTTCTGCTAACGGCGCCGGGTGCGGCGGCTCAGCGGCGGTGGCGCAGAGGGCAGAACCCTCCCTTCGGTTCCCCACGCCGGCAGTCCCGGAACGCGGCAGCTCCGCACTCGCCCGCATTTGCACGAAAGTAGAGTGGAGGAGCCCGTTGCTACCGGTTGAAGCGGTGACGCGCGGCGTCTAGACCCGGGTGACCCGCGGGGCGGGGCTGTTTAGGGGCTCCAGGTCCTTGGACTTTGGTCGAAGGAAGAGTAGAGCACTCCGAGACCCTGCCCCGAGGCCTTGCGCGGCTGCGGACCAGACCCCCCGCGCTTGTTTTTGCGAAACCCACACCTTGGTTCCCCAAAGTTAAAGCAAATTGTTTCCATGCGGAGGTTGTTGGGATGTAAAGTATTCTTTGTACAAAGGCAACCAAGAGCTGGAGAGAGAAGTCAGGCCAACGAGTGGTGGGTGGGCTCGGCTGAAAGATGGCCCCAAGTTTACGTAGGCTTCGCCTTCATCTCATCTTTCCCGTTTTCCCCAAAAGAGTTGGTTTTTCCGGGTCAAGACTTTTCCCGGCTGAATTGTGCACCCGTTAGCTCAGTGTGCATCTCCGCGACCTCCCACAATCGGACCGGTCCGGTTGTCTCGGATTCGCATCCCTTGGCCAAGCAGGGCCTGGGTCCTGGTCCAAATGTAGGACTGATACCGGGCCTTGTCTGAACCTTAAGCGTCGGCCCTTGTTTGAGAACCTTATTAGCCTTATGCTCCCGGAGTTTTCGCATGTGGTGGTAAAATTTCTGTTAGGGTGGTGTTTCCAAAGACCCCCTGGGCATTTGGTGTGTGTGGGGGGAATTCTCTTCAAGCGAAGTCTGTGAACTTAAAAAAAAAATCTTTCCTGCGTTCTTCACAACCCCCCACTACTCTGGCCTCACTTCCCATTGTTCTTTGCTTTTTAAGTTGCCTGTTAATTTTTTAAAAGTTTATTTATGCAAAGGAAAAATATCGTTTAATTTATTCTATATTTTAAGTCCTAGCTTTTGGAAACGGTTCAGAGACCACAAAAATGTCACCTGTTGTTATAAGCAGAGTAGTGTTGTGTGTGCATTTTAATTGCCAGCAGAGTCCTAGTTTGGTGGGCGCCCTGAGCTCAGCTCTAGGAGAGAGCCCTTTGCAGCTTGCTTTGTGGCAGTCATTTGCAAGTGGGTTTGGTTCCCAACAGCAGCAGCAGCAACAGCAACAGCAGCAGCAACACAGCTTCTTCCTATGCCGATCCCGGGCGAGGGTCAGGAAGCCCAGACCCTGGACAAGGGTGGGAGATAGCCCACTCTTTGGGACTTTCTGGCTTTCGATTTTTCTGTGCGAAAAGTGGCTAGCTCGGGCCGGAGAGCGCGGAGCGCTGCGCATCAGCCCAGCCTCAGACATTTTCACGTTCCAAACGCCGCCTTCTTCGTTTCATTTGTCTTGGTTCTGGCATGTTTAACCACGCAATTAGTAATCTCACTAATTATTCAGTTAGCTGGCGTCTTGTAATCACTTTAAACCAGGGTCGGGTGTGTGATTTAAGAAACAAACTCCCACACATACAGAACTGAACCAAAACCCATCACGTCAAGGATTTGAGATTTTTAAAACTCAATATTTGTTGGTCCCTCTGTCCAACCTCACTGCCTGCCAGACAATTTATTTAGCTTCGTGGATTGATCCCTCCTCCTTGTTTAGTTAATTCAACAAAGACTTTTTGCAATCTGTTTGGAGTTTGTCTGATGCCGTGGAAAAGTAGCTGATGATTTATTTGGTTGCTTTTCGATTTCTGTCTTCAGCCCTTCTTTCTCCTCCTTTCAGCGGGGATGTCAGCTGTTATTACTTCCTATTGATCCCTTTGCAAAGTGAGAAGTGAACTAAAATTAATGTCAATTCCACTGCTCGGATCAATAGCTGGAGTTATTTTAATCTGGATTTGCACGAAGTGCTAAATTAAAAAAAATCAGCATAGAGGCAGAAAAGTAACAGTTACTTACTTTCTCTCTGCCCAGTTCTTTACAGTCACCCAAATGCTCCATCAAGCTGATTATCTTACAATCCATATTTTTTTAATTAAGAGGGTCAGTTAGTTTTCTTATTTTGGGTTCTGTGTTTAAACCCATGACATTTTGACATTGGGAGTGTATTAACTATAGATTTTCATAATGACTGTGGTCTGCTGAAGCCTCATCTATACAAGTTGTTAATGTGAGGAGGGGGGAGAAAGAAAAGAGAAAAGAAAGAAACCACCCCTCCTCCCCCTCAGAGACCAACGCCCACACAGTGGAGTAAAAGAGATGTGGCCTGGAAAAATACTGTTGATTTATTTTCAGTATAATGAAGTTTTCAAATGAATAAGCAGGTTTGAGTGATTCACTGTGTTCTGTTGGAGTGTCCGGTGCTGTCGCCAGATTACTAATTTATGAAACTCATTTAACATAATGAGGTGATCCAGAAAGCAAAAATAGAAAGTGAATCCTGGGGGGAGTTATTTTTGGGGAGGGAACATTTTTCGCCAGACCCCCAGTGTATTAAGTTTGTCCTTTTCTCCAGCCAGCCTCATATACTATGGTTTGTGGACAGACATGTAGTTATTTATTTCCATTGTGAAGAGCTGCTTAGAACCCTTGGAGCGGCCTTAGATCCACTTTCAGAGCATCCATGTTGTATGACCATTAATCTGACTTGAAAACAGCCAAGGACCGGATTCCCAGACTTGTCAGGCTAACTGGCTGTCCTTGGCAGATCATTCCCTGCACTGCTATAACTTGACAGGAAAGTTATTTAAAATTTGGAAGAGTGAAAAATCCGTTAATGTGAGATCCATAATCTGGTAATTTAGCAATGATGTCTATAAGGAAAGATGCCAAATGAGGAAGCCGTCTGATGGTGTCCACTCATCTGCCCAATTAATAACAGTCATTGACACGTCTGCTACAGGATGAGAGAAGGAAATACTCTCTTTGCACTGCATTAAGCGGGGAGGATTCATCTGCTGTTTAACTGAGGATTCCCTATTTGAGGGAATACCAAAGAGACTGCATTATGGAAGTGGGTTTTTAAAGGAGGGGTCACTTTTATTTCTGATTTGTCTCTCAATTTAAAGGTTATTCTTTGTAGCAGGTGATTTGGGGTTACACTTTGAGTTTCCTTCAGTTTCTACTTAGTGTATATATTTGAAGCTAATAAGTCCTAGTCTTCATCTTTTCCTGGCTTTTGATATATAGCCCTTTCTCCCAACCCCCACTCAATAGAAATTCTGAAACCAAATCAGTGGCTACGAAGACTACAACCTAAATTTACAAGGTAAACCAAAAGAAGTCTGTCTGAACTCCAGTTTGTTCTGGGGACCTTTATTGGACATCAACTCTGACTGGGCCAATAAGCAGAGCAAAATAAGTCAGAAATTTTGTTAACATTTTGCTCTAAATGTTAATGGCAAATCCGAGGCAGTTTACAAATCTACTTAGGAGTGAGTGCATTAGTAACTAAAATTACCAATCCGTTCTTTGCTGCCTCTGGAAGACAAACGCTTGTGGAAAACATATGCCCAAGGCACCCATTATGTTTTTAAATATTGTTAGAGACGCCAGGCATTTTATTGATGAAGGTTTTGTTCCTTCTCAGAAAAGAGAAATAGAAAAGAGAAATAGGAAGGCTGTGTGATTTGAGAGAGGTGTGCATCAAAAATAATGTTGCACATAGTACTTCTTTCTGGAAACAGTCTTAGATGATACACAGAGATATATGTTTATGTACATGCCAATGGGTATGATCAAACCACGTGTACAGTTTGTACTAACTAAACTGTACAGATGTTCCTGGTCTAGGTGTACTTGATATGAGGGTTTCTCAGTATTGGGGCCTTGTTAGAGAAGATGAAGAGAGGATGCATATGTGAGGAATCATAAGTGGAACCCGGTCTCTGAACATCACGGCTGCCATGGGTAGGGTATGTGATGGAAGCCCTTTAAAATATAGACACCGCCCCCTCCCCCAATCTACTGGGTGACTTGGCCTTCCAAAGCTCATTTGCTCAGGGAATATTGTATTTGGAGGTTTTATGATTTTTTTTCTTTCCTGGGCTCAGGCGCATTTCACCCGGAACGTGTAGGGACCAAAGTCAGCTACGCGTACATCACAGTAAGTTGTCTATTGATTTTCCTGAATGAAAATGGTCTGCTGCTGCTGCCCACTGGCTCCTAAAGCCTGTGGTGTCTCTTGCCCGAGCATCTGTAAGCCAGAAGGATGGTGTTTCGATCACTTGGGGTTTCCCTTTTTTTCCTCCCCCTGACTTTCCTCCTCCCTCTTTTTTTCTCTTTGCTGTTTCTGCAGGTCTTAGAAGGGCATGATTCCCCAGTAATATTCCCCGCCCTGATCCAAGGTGCCGCTTGGCCTCCCTCCCAGGGAAGACTGCTTCTTGTGTGACACCAGCCATTGAAAGAGACTCCGATGGACTTACACCGGGCAGCTTTCAAGATGGAGAACTCATCCTACCTTCCCAACCCTCTGGCATCCCCAGCATTGATGGTCCTGGCATCTACGGCCGAGGCCAGCCGGGATGCTTCCATTCCTTGTCAGCAGCCACGACCCTTTGGTGTACCTGTCTCAGTAGACAAGGATGTGCATATTCCGTTCACCAATGGTTCCTACACCTTTGCCTCTATGTACCATCGGCAAGGTGGGGTGCCGGGCACTTTTGCCAATCGTGATTTTCCCCCTTCCTTACTACATCTGCACCCTCAGTTTGCTCCCCCAAATCTAGATTGCACCCCAATTAGTATGCTGAATCATAGTGGTGTGGGGGCTTTCCGTCCCTTTGCATCCACTGAGGACCGGGAGAGCTATCAGTCAGCCTTTACACCGGCCAAGCGACTTAAGAACTGCCATGACACAGAGTCTCCCCACCTGCGCTTCTCAGATGCAGATGGCAAGGAATATGACTTTGGGACACAGCTGCCATCTAGCTCCCCCGGTTCACTTAAGGTTGATGACACTGGGAAGAAGATTTTTGCGGTCTCTGGCCTCATTTCTGATCGGGAAGCCTCATCTAGCCCAGAGGATCGGAATGACAGATGTAAGTACTTTGGTTGGAGCCCTCCCTCACTCCCAGTAAGCCCTGCCTCCTAGTAGTGTTCAACAGGTCGGCGGCATTGTGCATGCTCCTAGTGATGGGAAGGGTCAACCGCTTCCCTGGCGATAGCTATGGAGTGCTAACATTTATTTGTCTCTCACCAGTGAGCACTGATAGTTCTTACAGAAAGTGTTTTTCTGAAAGTAGCCAGAGGCAGGTTGGCCTCAGTTCTGCTTTATCTCCTGGATCTGGCTGGCTTCTTCTCTGGGGATTGTGGAAGAAGAGGGTGCCATATATACACTGGAGTGAAGGTCATTTCATTAGAAAGTGTAGGTTCCCAGGGAATTTGGGAGGCCTGAAGAAACTTGTCTGTCCTTCCTCTCTTTGTTGACCTCATGTCTCTCTGATAGCAGTATTATTTTTTAGCTTTTCCATTGTATCACAGCTAGCAGACTCCACGTGATTTTATTTTCACAACTCTCAGCCCTTGTCCACATCAGGCTATTTTTCAGAGAAGGACAAAGGTGTCGTCAATCACCATAAAGCATTTCAAACAGCTGTGTTTTCCTTGCGATCGCAAGGCTGGAAAGCTGACCTCTCTTGGGATTTGACAGGTTTGCTGGATGCTTATCCAGGGGCTCACTTTTAGGACTAGACACAGTTGACCTGTGTGACTGCTCCATAGTTGATGTTCACAACTATTATTAATTTCTGCTGATGAAATGGCTTTTCTCATGTTCTCCAAGTACCTTGTTGGGCTCTGGCTACACTCATATCCTTGAAACTA
The DNA here is from genome assembly GCA_004024805.1 of Geosciurus inauris. Lineage (NCBI taxonomy): Eukaryota > Metazoa > Chordata > Mammalia > Rodentia > Sciuridae > Geosciurus > Geosciurus inauris. The sequence goes on from PVHX01007903.1 coordinate 13,991, forward strand.
CAGCTTTATTTGGAACTTGTAGACTAGGAGTGCTGAACCTTGCCATCTTCTGCTGTGTTATAATCAGAAAATAATTGTGTTTTGAAGCTTTGGGGCTGTGGGTAGACAGAGCAGTTTTCTTCAAGACTGGTGAGAATTTATGAACTGAGGATGTTTTCCCACCCAACCCTTTGTTCTGAGATTTGCTTCATTTTATTTTCTTAAGAAAACTACATCTGAGGTTTGCTTTCCCCTCTTCTCTATTTTTTGTACTCCTGTCCTCTCTATAACCACCAACACGAATACCATTTTTTTTCTCTTCTCTTTATGATGCCAAGGAGAGTAATAGAGACATTGCAGCTCTCTCCCCTGTCGGCACTGCTTCCTCAGGCTGTCTCCTTGAATTAGGCACTGTGTTAACTTTCCTGCGCTAAAAGGCATCTGCCTAAACCCAGCGTACCTTTTCAATAAAAGTCATCATAAAATCAACCTGCCTTGTAAATCCATCGCTCTTTGGTTTTGAAATATGTTGCTAGTGTGTCTTTTATGTCAGCGTCTGTAAGCCGGAGACCTCCCCACTTAAGGGAGAAGGCTGCTACATGACAGCACAACTGCTAGTGTGGTTCTCACACTTGGGCTTTTGAGCCTCTGTCACCTTTTCACTTTGTGTCAACTCCTGTGTATTTTGATCCTGCTTCTTGAATATACCTGCTGGACAGGTGTTGGTATTAGGTTGATCTGTTTTTGTTTTTATTTTATTTTAGTTTTTATTTGTTAAAGGGATGTGTAAATGATCAAAGGTGGCTGTTATCTGACCTCTGGCTAAAAGTGCCCTGAGTTAGGGTTCTGCCCTTTTTCCCTCCAAGTCCAAGTTGAAATGAAATCTTCTCAAAACGAATATGCCACAAAGTAACATCTGGAGATCATGATTCCTTTCTTCTCGCCTAACAGATCCAGCTTGTCTCCATTTTGCTGTCTTTTTAGCCCAAACCTGTATCAGACTCTCAGAGCAGGCACAAGCTTGTTAGTCAAGTCAGAACTCATAGCTGTGGATATCCATTCCCCTCTTAGTGTCAAAGCCATAACTCTTCTGTTTGCCTGGTTTGCATTGTGTGGTGGTGCCATTCCCCCATGGAGATGGATCCCTCACACAGGAATACGCCTGGGTGGAGAAAAATTAAATGAATCTGTCTCCCAAAGTGAAATGGAATTCTGACCTTGAAATTAATGAGATTCTGATCGGAAGGGTGGGGAAACTTCTTTATTTCAAATTGTCATGTTATATAAATTGGAGCTCTTTCCCTTTTTATTTGTTTAAAATATGCTTCCCTCATGGAGTACTTTGTGTTCTCCTTTTCTTGGGTGCAGACATTAAACCTATGGGAGTATCTATGAGTGCAGGCTGTTTGTACCCACCCACATTATTAGCTAGAGTTGCATTTGTGACTAATCTTTAACCAGACACAAAGGTGCCAAGTGAACAGGAGACTGTCACCCTGTGCTAGTCCTGAATTCATGCTCCTTTTTTTTTTCTTTGCCTCAGATGGTATAGCGGCCTTTGAAGGGCTGGACTGAGCAACATCTGTGCTTTTGATTTTTGAGTTTTTGAACGGCAGGAGAAACATTTCCGGCAAGCAAGGGTTGAAGAAGCACTATGACAAAAAGTCAGTAGCAGCTTTCTTGGCTCTTGTCATATGCCGACGTGTGTAGGAATATTTATGGTCTGTTTTATGTAAATACATATTTAAGGGCCGTTAGAAGGCCTGATTATTCCCACTAGATGCCTTTCAGGTCCTCCCTACAGAACCGTTTTAAAATAAGTAATATTTCTCAGATAATCGAATGACAGTATACAAGACTGCTTCCAAAGAGAGAAAGGAGCTTCAGGGGCAGATGGGACAGTGATGGGGTTTGGCGGGGGAGAAGAGAGGAGAGAAAGTGTTCATAAGAGCTAAGGAATAAGATACAGTGCTTTTACCGGAATTGCCAAAATGAATCATGTATATTTTAGGTTTTTTATTATTAAAATCTAGAATTAATTTCTGATATGGTTGATTCATTTTTCAGTTCTTTTTATATAAATAAAATGTTTTCATAAAATGTAAGAAATGTTTTAATTAAAAACAATAGTAAAACTCTAAGTAAGTGTTTAGTTTTAGAGCTTTGTTGGGAGTGACGGGGGGGGGGTGTGAAAATGGGGGTGTGTGCGTCCTTCCTCAGAGTACAAGTTTTATGACTGAGTTTTAGGTCACTGCAAAATCAGTTTTATAATGGAAACACTGACAGCTTTTACTGTTGCAGCCACCCCCTACTCACACACTATATCCATATGCAGATATGTCCACATGTGAATGAACACTTTTTAAGAGGGTCCTGCAGACATGGTGTAATGCTCAAGCGTTGATTCCTTAATTCTGGGTACTGATAAGCAGACTTTCTTTTGTAATTAAATACGCATTTTTTGAAGATGGAAATATAGCTATTTAGGTAAAATATCCTCTCTCCAGTAGATGATTCCAGTTTGCTTGCCGGTCCATCCACCTGGCATCACAGGTGATCCTGAGGTAGGTGTTGGGCTCTAAGGAACAGGAAGCCTTTGCTCTACAGGACTGACTTATTTGCCCTGGAAAAGGGGAGAAGTGTTTTGTGAGGAGCCCTTCATGGAGGATACATAATTCCCCAGGAAGAGGACTGAGGTAACTCCAGTTTATTGTCACTCCCTGAACCAGTCCCCAAGGTTCCTTGTCCAGGGAAAGGATGCTGGAATTTATGGACCAATTACAGATAGTCCTCATTGTGTCTTACATATGAAGCGTCTACAGATATGTTTCCCAGGGCCTTTAAAATAAACATTCCTCATTAAGGAAACTTTACAACAAAAGGGAAGGTAAGTATTGCCTGCTGCCTTGTGCTGTAACCCATACACTTCTTATCCCCTGAACACTCTGGCTTTTGTCATGTGCATTTTCTGATGGTTCTCTTCAGGCCACCCCTGTGCCCAGACTCCTGCTCGGTGACACAGTCTTTGGTCAGCCTGCTATCCATTCAGCCCAAATTGGAGTTGGCTGGCATGTATGCTCACCTCAGGACTCAGAAGGCCCAGAACTGTCCCCACAGAGCCAGGACTGGCCCTGCCTTCTGGCTCACTCCAGGGATGGATACTGGGCATGGACCATAAGTGGTTTCGCTTGGCCCTCTTCCTTGGCCCTTCCTCTGGTCAGGCAGATTCACAGGTAGGCAGGAAACCTGACCGCTCTACAGCAGTTCCTGGATGTTTTTCTTTGCGCTCATCTTTGATGTATTTGAAAAACTATTCTCAGGTCCCAAAAGCCCTGAGTAGGAGATGGTATTTTGTACTCTGAGATGTATCTTTATAAAGGCATGTTATCATTGAAGACCCCATGTCCTGAGAATACACTGAGCTCTCAGGCCACGGACAGCCTGAAATGAGGAGAGCTGGCTGACATCATGGGGGTGATGTTAGGTGGAATACTTTCCAAGGGCTCTGGGACTGGGTGGGCAGAGAATGTTAGCCTGGAGTGGGGAGAATGTTTGGGGGCAGTTCCAAGGTCACCAGGCACCACCTCTGGATTGCAGCTGAAGCAGATGAACAGTGTGAAAGGGTCAGCAAATCATCAGAGGAGAGGGGTCAGATGGTTGGCTCTGTCCTGACTGCCCAGACCTAGCCCGATTCTCGCTCAGCTGCTCCCCTCCTCTCCTCCCCCTGTCTCTCCCCCGGGGCAAGAACTCCTGTGATGTGTGTGGTTTCTGGTTGTTCACTCCCAACACAGTCATGGAGACTCCTTTTCATGCTGCTGGGTTTAATTGTCTTGTTGGGATAAAGAAATGTTTGCACAGCTAAAGTGGGGCCGGGCTGGACGGGAGCGGTCCCTGATGGCTGCAGAGCCATCTGGCCTGGCTTGGCTCAGCTCGGCGCGCCGCTCGCCGGGCGCCTGGGCTCGCTCTCGTTCTCGCTCCCGCTCTTCCTCTGCCCTCGCTCCACAGCGCGCCGCTGTTCGGCGGCTGCCTCCTCGCACGGCCGGAATGCCTAATCACCATGGTGAGAAAACGGACACCGCGGCCGTCCTCCCTCCTCGCCTCGCGCCCTCCCTCCCATCAATTGTCATGCAGAAGTGATCCGGGCTGCCGTTTCCTCGCGGCCGCCAGCCAGCCCCTCGCCGCTCCCGGCAGAAGGGTGGCTGGTAATTGATCGTTGGGGGGAGGGGTCGCGGAGAGGCGTGAGGACCGGCCCGGGGAGGCAAGGCCACACGGTGGGCGCCTCGCTCACTTGCAAAAGACCCCCCAGCCGCCGCCACCGAGGCGGCTCGCAAGTGGTTTCAGAAATGTTGGTGACCTAGCCGTCGCTCTGCCGTACTTGGAGGCTGCGCGAGAACTCCGCGCGCTGCCCCGAGGGCCCCGGGAGAGCCCGCGCCGCCGCCCTCCTGCGGCCGGGACCGAGGGCCAGTCGCGTCCCCCGCCCTGCCCTTCATTCATGTCCCCACGCCCTCAAGTCGCACACTAAGAACCCAAGCCTGGGTCGGTTTCCTGTACATGGTCCGAGCAGAAGAGTGGGGGACTGGGGCGAGGGGTAGGGGAGTGACCTGGGGGGGGCACGCCCAATGCAGATGTCCCGGGTGAGGGGGGACCCTGCAGGAGATGCAGGTGGGTGCGCGGAGGGTGAAGGGGACCCGGCGCGATCGCGGGGTGACCGCGGCGCAGGGAGGAGGCGTAGGCAGATGAGGGCTGGCGGGGGCAAATGAAAGCAGGGAGGGGGCGCCAGGGCGTGCGGACCAGGAGACTGGACGTGCGTCCACGCGCATCTGGACCTGGCTTTTCCTCTGCACCCGGGGACTTTGAGGTTTCTCCTTTCAGTTCAAAAATGTTTTTTCCCGTCTTGCTTTTCAAATCTGTAAAATGTTCCGGGGAATGTTTCCCAAGTCCAGGGCTGGGCGAATCGGCAGGATTGCTGGTATTCGGGCGAGGCGAGCCGCGGTCGCCGCTGACGGTCGGAGGCTCGCAGCCAGCACAGCGGGGCTCGTTAAAGTCCGGGCAATTTCTGGAACTCTTCCCATGGGAAGTTTTCCGGGGCTGCCTTCCGGTCAGCGGCCCCAGGTTGATTATTTGGTGGCCCCTTTTTGTTTGAAAACAAAAAACACACATTGTATCCAAATAACAAAAGTTGCTCTCCTTCCCCCACCCCCTTTCCTCATTAGGCAGGGAAGAGGAAACTGAAAAATAGAATTATATTTTTATATTGGTTTTTCTTATTTTTAACCCTTATTAACTACCGCCATCTGGTTAATAAATATTAGCACACGTTGAAATGTATTCTTTGTAAATACTCAGGATTTGGAGTGACAATGCATTTAATGGAGTTATATTTTTTTGATGATTTTTCTTGTTTTTAACTCATTTACCACCTCCATCTGGTTAATAAATATCAGAGCACATGTTGAAACGTACTCTTCATAAATACTTGATATTTGGAGTGATGGTACATTTCATTGTAAAATCCACATGACTTTAACACCCAAATAATAATTTTTGGACTTGAACATTTGCTTCTAACAGTTTATAACTGCATTTCTCAGAGCCATTTTATCCCTCTTAAGAAAGATGAACTGCAGACTAAAGAATAATTTATTGCTATATGACAGTTAAAATGCCTTGAAATTTTAAAAAAGTATCATTTCAGTTGTGGCTTTTGTGGTTGAACAGAATCTGTTTTTATCCTCAAAGTATGTACTACAGGGTGGGGATTTGTAAATCTCTCTCTCTTTGGGTCATAGAGGAGAATTTTCTGCAAAAGAACTTTTCTTATGCCTTATCCAAGAAAAGGTCCTGAATTGGGACTATGGTTTTAGACCTAGAGAAATGACAGACTGTGGTATGAATCAGGAAACCTGGTGGTAGATGCTAACCAAGCAAACAGAAGTAATTCATCCTTTTCCAGCCTTAGCTGGTGGATTAGACTTTTATATTATCTTAATCACATTTTAGTTTTAGTGTTAAAAAGACTTTTTTTTTTGCATTAGTGACAAGCACATTAAAGGGTTTAGTAAGTTTTAGTTGGAGTATTGAACACATTGGCAGTGTGGTTATAATCTAGGTTTTACTTTAAGTTTTCACCAATTTGCCACTCTTGGGCATCACACAGAATAGAATCTGTACATCTCTGCTATCCCATAGGTGTGGAGATTTGAGGAACAGGAGGAAGAATTGATTTTAGCCTTGAGTTTTGATAATGACAAAGGTAGGGGTTTTTTCAAACTGTATGTGAAATGCCCTTTCTCAAATATAGCCTTTTATTGTTAAAACACTAAAAAATCTTCCATGCTGAAAAAGTAATATAAAATTTGCCTTTTCCCCCTAGCCCTCTAGAAACCTGAGACTGGAGTCTATACCCTTTCCAAAGGTTTTCCTGCAGCATTACATCCCCTATCATGGAGTCCATAAATACAAATCTGCTTTTGGTGGATGTTTTAGAAAAAAAGTTTCTGCCTGTATCCTGGTTGAAGCTGGAAACAGTCAAGTGATATGGGGGCTTGTAGACGCATACAACCATCTGGCAATTCAGATATTTGACCGTCAAATTTCTCTGCGGAATGTGTTGTGATTGCAGATGACCTAGAGGAAATGAAAGTTGTGTTTTTAAGGGGAGATGTGGTGCTGTGCCCAGTACATTCTCTTTAGCATATCCAGAGCTTCAGGAAAGTCAAGCTACAAGGGTGAAGAAGGAACCTTTTGGTTCTTCGGTCTCATGAGAAATCAAGCCCACTAAGCCTGAGTGTGACTCACCAGATGAGGGTTGTCTTTTTCCACTGAAATTCATTTGCAGCCTGAGACTTATGGTTTTGCATCCATCTTAGAGCAGCAGAAACAGTCCAAAAGCCGTAGGGAGGGGACAAGGGCCAGCTCTGGAAAGGCCTTCACTTTATTTTCAGCTTATGATTCCCATTTAGGTGCCAGTTAATCCTATGTTGCTCTCATTTGACCTTCCTTTTTGAGGTTTGATTTAAACTAAGTTAGCGGCCTACCATAATAAATACCTGTTAGAGGAATAAAGGCTGTTTGCCCCTTTGAGCTTCAATTTGAATGTGTTAAGACAGGCAATATAGCATAGTAGTTATGAGTATAGTCTTTGTAGTTTAATCTTGACCCTTTAGCTTACCTGCTCTGTGAAACCAAGCTATTTACTTACTGTCTCTGGGCCTCGGTATTCTCATCTGTAAAATGGGAATTATACAACTTTAAAGAGTTGTTGTGAAGGACTGAATGAGGTTAAATACACAGATAATGCTTAGAATGGTTCCTCACACATACTAAGTACTCAGTATATAATGACTATCTTTATTTCCAGGACAATCTGATGGCATAATCTTTCTTGTTAGAAGTACCAAAGTAGTCAAATACAGGGCCATTAAGAATTAGCATGTATGTAGGATCCTTTCATGTATGCTCATGCCTTATGGCAATGTGGAAAGAGGGAGGGAGAGAGGCTGGAAAGCCCTTTTCGTGATGGCCAGCTGCTTCTCTACCCTTCATTATCATCCATCCACCAGGATTAGCCCTGGTGTCCCTCTGACCTCCTTCTCCCTTACTTTTATTTAGAAGCAAGTTAATATTATAGTTAGGGACTCAGAGTCTCTGAGTCTGGAAAGGACTTGACTAGGTTAGATATCTAGGCAGTGGCCCAAGTCAGAGAATCCCAAACTCATGATATTTTCTTATTCTGGAATTTTGTCTTATCAGATATTGTTTGAAATAAATGGATTATTAGAATTTATTAGAATAAATGGATTATTATTATTAGTGTAGAGATTTGGGCTACCTATAATCAGATTTGCTATAATGGTATTTGACTGGTATTAGACTTCCAAGTCTCAGAGTTTCTAAAATGTCCTTAGATTTTAAGTTATACAGACACTTTTACCCTCTTGCCTATGTAAGACAGATCTGTGAACCTTCCCCCATCTGTGTGTGTCACAGTCCCACAGCATGATGGATTGTCTCTGCTTGGGGGAGGCTTAGGACGGGGCTTGAAGGGGCCTTGCAGGTCAGGAGAGAAATACAGCAGCAGGGCTGTGATGGTTGGGAGGGGTCCTGGGGATGGATTAGTGGGGGGAAGGGGAGGGCAGGGTTGGGCGGGGACAGGCCTCTCACGTAGTGTCTGTGTGCATTCTCCTAGGAGTAAAAGAGGGCTGTCCATTACCCTGAGCACACAAATAAACTCAGTGTTTTTCTCTTTGTAGAAAGAAAGCCCCATGGGGTTTGGAATACCAGAGAATGACTCTGCATGTCAGTGGGAGAGGTGGGGAGTGGAGGATGGGAGTGGGAAAGACCTACCCTCTGCCTGAGGACTTTGGGTTTTGGTCTATATTTCAGTATAGTGGCTCATATTCAGAACGTCTTATGTTCACATGGGTATGTAGTAGAAATGGCCATTGGAGGCCAGTCATAAGATACTTCCATCCCTGTCAGCTCCTTAATGCCCTTTAAGGAAAGGGCTTCAACTCATTACTGCAGACAGAATGTCCCTACAGATCATGGAACATGCGATTCTGCTCTCTCCCTGTCTCCAGTCCCTTCTCACACATAGGCACAGAGATGTATGGGAAATGCTAAATGTTCTTAATTTGTGTGTTTAAAGATAGGACAATAGCTGGGAGTGGTGGTGTGCACCTATAATGTCAACCACTTGGGAGACTGAGACAAGAGGATAACAAATTTGAGGCCACTTGGGCAACTTATCAAGACTGTCTCAAAATAAAAAATAAAAGAGCTGGGGATATAGCTCAGTGGTAGAGCACTTGCCTGGAATGTGTGAGGCCCTGGGTTCAATCCCCAGAACCAGCAGAGAAAAAATTAAAAAGGAGGGGCAGAATTCTGGGATTTAGACTCAAATGCCAAAGTCATAGTTAAAAAGAAATTCTTAGAGTGGAAAGATGGGAGTCGGGAGTCTAAGGTGGCTGGAGAGGTAGGGGCAGTGGCACATGCTAGGGGAAGGAACCAGCAGGACTGCAGTTAGGGCCTAGGCTTCGGCTTCCTTCCTGAGCAGTAAAATTAAAAAAAAAAAAAAAAAAAAAAAATCCTTAGAACAACAAAAGTCTGGACGCATGGGCTTCCTTCCTGACAGGCCAACCTGGTGGGGCTTCATTCAGACTGAGCAGCAGTCAAGGCTGATTTACGGGCATAAGAGCCCAGGCATGTGGGTTTAACCCTTTCCTAACCACAAGGATGCTTCATTGCAAATGCTGCCTCCTCCTTGCAGCTTCCCATCATGGTGTGCGTAGCTTAATACTGTCATTTCCTCTTGACTGAGAGTGGCCGTTGTTGAATTGCCTACTACTCTCTTTGTAAGAAAGCTGAGTTTATGAGAAGTTGAGTGACTTGAAGGAGATCTTACCATCAAGTCTGTGACAGAGCTGGTATTGGGACTCATGGCCAGTATAGCTTTGGTTATATTATATTGGTTATATTATATTGACTTTGGAGCATTGCATCCATCTTTGATCATGGAAAGTGCTTCCTGGAGTCTGTATTGGGATGATCCTGTGAGCCCCAGTTCTATCTCTGTAACATATTGGTACCGCAGAAAGAATGGTATTGCTTCATCTCAGCTGTTTATTGGTGGCAGTGGATAAAACTATGGCGAAGTACATGAGGCATGATCCGGTTGCCATCACTGGTAGAAGATGTGATGTGCTCATTAGTCCATTTAGTCATTCAGCCATCCTTACTGAGTACGGACATTGTTTCAGACACCATGCTTAGTATTGGGGACAGAACAATGAGCAAGATAGATTATTGCCTATGTCTTACTGGAGCTTAAAGTTTGGTTAGCAACAGCAGAATGTGGTAAAAAAGTGCTACTGTAGGGGAAGTGGAAAATGCTACAGGATTAGAAATAGAAGCATCGAATCTTACCTAAGAGTCAGGGGTAGTTTTCTTGAGCGAGCAACCTTTAAGTTGATATCTGAAAAACAAGAAGGAATTGTTTATTCAAAGGAGCTAGGCTTGGCAGTTTGGTAAAGTATTACATCTGAGAGAGGAAGAAAGAAATCCAGAACTGCCAAGGATTGCTCATGATCAAGTGAGAATAGAAGTCTCTCTGCTGGGATCTGAAACTTGGCCTCGGATCTCTATGGCACATCATTCTATAGGCAGATATTCTTGAGAAAGTCCATGTGGTGCTTATGTGGTTCTGAGGCCCAGTATCATAGAAGGTCCTGCTTTTAAAGCAACTTTCTAAGGATAAGCCATTATAAAATACTTTCTTTTTTGGTACCAGGGATGGAACCCAGGGGCAATTAACCACTGAGCCACATCCCCAGCCTTTTTTATATTTTATTTTGAGACAGGGTCTTGAAAAATTGCTTAGAGCTTTGCTAAGTTGTTGAGGCTGACTTTGAACTTGGGATCCTCCTGCCTCAGCCTCCCGAGCTGTTAGGATTATAGGCATGTGCCATCGTGCCTGACTTATAAAATGCTTTCTTATGACATATCATATCTTAACCACCAGAAGACCCATTTGCCAAATGAAGGAGGGGACCCCCCTGCTGATGTTTAGTGAGATAGGTAAATGTCTTCATCTTTTTACTGAAGTTCACGGTCAGCTCTATTTTTTTGCCCTGTACAGAGAGACGTGATAGGTCTCAGGACCTAGAGTGCTCACTTGGCCATTAAACTAAGCCACATAGCACTCGGGGATTCCTGGCAGAGTTTCTTGGCAGAGTTTCCTACAGGAGGTGCATTGCTTAGGCTTGCCTTTCATGAGTAGTGCCAAAAGTATTGAAGAAGGGGAAAAAGTGGCAGAGCAAACGGTTGTTCCAGTCTGGCACATTTAGGCATACTAAAAACAGTTCCCTCTAGCAGGGACTCTGCACACTGCCATCCTTGTTGTGGTTTCCCTTCCCCCGTCTCTTATCTTCATCATCTTGCTCCATCCACAAACATTTCCTGAGCTCCTGTGTGCAGAGCGTTGTGCTCAGTGCTGCTTGCAGGGGAATCAGAGGAACAGGAGATCATACTTCCTCTTCTTGAGGGCTTCATGGTTAAGGTGAGTAGTTAGGATGTGTACATGCGAAAGAAATGATAATGTAAAATAACAGATGGCAAGGGCATAAGGATTTCAAGAGAGGGAGTCAGCTCCAAGGCTGGGTTTCTCACATGTGGTCTAAGGACTGCCTGCTTCAGATCACCTGTAGCGGGTGAGGGGAGAAGAATGCTATTGAAAACTCAGAGTCCCAGGGCCACACTAGACCTGCTCATCAGAATCCCTGGGAACACTGAATTTTGGAAGCAGCTTCCTTTCATGAGTCTTACGTTCCTTAAGATGTATGAAACACTCATCCAGGGTGAAAGGATTAGAGGAAAGGTTTTGCAAAGGAGTTTGGCCTTGAAGGAAGGAGAGTTAGGACAGGGTAAGTAGAGGGACCAGAATGGTATTCCACTGAGAAAACACAGGCTCTGGGCACCAATAATACCTTTATTTCCCATCCTCCTGCCATGGGGAGCTTCTTGGGCTCTTTCCCCTTTTCTCCCTTATTGCAGATCAGCTGACTGTGTATGCTTAGACCCCCCTTTCTTGCAGCAATATTGTCATTATGCGGCAGCCCAGCAGAGGGGCTGGAGGTGCTTAGCCAGATGTGAGGGAGGCCAGAGCACGCCTGGTGCTCCCTGGGCTCTGGCCAGCAGCTGGTCTTCTCACTGTGTTTGTGCTGCCTCAAGGGACTGCAGAGGGGTTGTGGTGGAGGTGATTTTGTTTTTGTTTTCGTTTTGTTGTCTTGCCAGCCTCCTCTCAGCTTCTCCAGCCCTTAAGCTTTCAGATGCTCCTTTGTAAATAAATACAGGTTGGAAGGTTAGAGGCATCTTAGAGGCAGAATTAGTCCCCACCATCTGCAGACTGGCTTTCTGTTTCAAGCTGTACCTTTTCTGGGAGCAGCTGCCAATGGGTGGAAGGTTAAATGGACCATGAACTGGGCTTGGTCTGAGGCTCAGGTGGCTTCAGATACCTGTGCATGAGGGATGCCCTCATCAACTTTGCTTCTAGAGTTGGAGGTGCTTATTTTTTTTCCCCCAGAATAATTCTACCTTTTTAAACACTCATCACATTATATTGTAATTATTTGCTTTACTATCCTTCTCCCATGGGCCCATGTCTGTGCCCTTGCATGACTCCATACAGTGTCTCCTCATGTAAGGCCTGGCTTGATCAATATTTGGTGTGAGAATAAATGAACCCAGGATCACTGTTTCCTCTGCTGAGTTCTGCTGAGACTGCCAGCTGGCTCTCCACACTTTGACATAGTCTGAAGGACTACACAGGATCCACAGGGCTGGGCACCTCTGGCACATTGGCATGTAGAAATTGATGACTGCAAATAAAGGAACAGTTCAGTGGTGGGATAAGAGCACAGAATCCAAAGCTCTGGGCTGCTCAGTTATTCGTGTGGGATCCTGGTTCAGTGACTTCATTTCTCTGAGCTCTAGTTCCTCACTTATGAAATGGGAAGGGGTGAATAATCCCTACCCTACCTTACAGGGTTGCTGCCTCAGAAAAGATAAGACAGGTCTACTCTGTAATCTATCACCTAAAAGTAGCCATATTAGTGTCATACATATATATATATTGGAAGACATTCTTCTTCCAAGAATGTCTGTCTAAAGAGTAATGTGGTCTTAGGGAATGAAAATACTTTATGAAATACCTTCAACCTAGAGGGAGCCCTCTTACATGCCGTTCTGTCTTTGAAGTTGGGCTAAGAAGGGAGTCTATTCCCTGGTACTGGCTGCAGCATTATTTTCCTTAGTGGTTTGGGACAAAAGTTGCCCAACTTTTGTTGATTTTTTTGAAGGTAGGCTGACAGGCCACTTTCTGTACAGATTTGTGACATCTCAACTGAGATATCATTTTGCCAGATCCCCCACTGAAAGGAATTTACCCTTTGCCTTTCTTCTCAGCAAAATGGACTATCTTTATTATTTTTTGTTTGTTTGTTTGTTTCCAAGGCTCTCTTCCTATTTTGTGGAGAGAAATGTTTTGGCTCAGAGGCATAATTCCCTGGCCTGAGAAATGATGGACAGAATCAAGGCAAAGAGGGCTTTCTGCCCTAGAGAAACTTCGTAGGCTTCAGGAATAGCCAAGCAGGTGTGACAAGATGAAGAAGGCTGCATGAGATTCTGAAGGATTTGGAGGGGCTGGCCCCTCAGGCAAGATCTTTCGAAGTCAGAGCTCTGCTAGGAAGATTGGAAAGAGCCAGCATTTGAAAAAGGCTTTACTTCTGCGGTAAACTTCATTGTGTGATTATTTAATAGACCATTAACAAGCAAATTCATTAACAAGATCTTAATTAACAAGTTCCAGGGTTATTCCTCCAACTTCCCAGGGGAACTGTTCTCCTCCTATTTAGTCCTAGAGACTTCCTATCCTCCTTAAACTAACTATACCAGATGCATTTAAATTCAGTCTTTTTATTGCAAGTGAAATGACTGCAGGCAAAGGCAGGAACATAGGACTCTCCTAACAATAATAGCTAACCACCTTTTCTCCCCCCCTGTGCTGGCCATTGAACCTTGGGCCTTGCACATGCTAGGCAACTGCTGTACCAATAAGCTACATCCCCAGCCCATTAGCTAACCCCTTGTAAGTGCTTTTATGTGTCAGGCACTGTATGGAGTGCTTTACAGGTAGTAATCATTTAATCCTCAAATATCTCTAGGAGATAGGTGTTGTTTGCTTCTAGTTACAGATGAGGAAACTGAGGCATAGAGCATTTAAGCAATATCTCCCTTGTCACACAAGTGAGAAGTAGCAGAGATGAGATTCCAACCAAGGCAGTCTGGTTCCAGAGTCAATGGGAAGGAAAAAAAAAACCAGGAGAGGGAGACCTGTGGGTCAGATTCATGAGATAATAAGCATAAGAGGGCTGGGGATGTAGTAGTAGAGCCTGGCCTTAACAGCACGAGACCCAGGTTCAATCCCCGGTACCCACCCCCACCATACACACAAAGAAAAATATTTGAAGTTGTGCACTGTGTGCCAGGTGCTGCTTGCTCTGAACTTTTCGTGCATGCATGTCAGGCTGTGTCCATACTTGGAGAAATTGTAGGTGTCTTTTGTGGGGAGATGTTCCTTAAACACCATTTGTTTTGGTCCATTCAAAAACCTTTGTCACCTTGCTACACTGTGAACTTGAGGTAGGGACTGTGTCTCATTTATCTCTCTTCTCAGTTCCTAATGTATTGCCCCAGACTTAGTAGTTCTTATCTAAAAAGAAAAGAAAAGTTGGTCAAATGAATCCCTTGACAGAGATCGGGGGAGATAATGTGGTATCTGCTAACTCCTAATGCTTAGTTGTTCTGCCTGCCGCTGGGATACTTAAAGCACTGCTCAGATCTACTAGTTTAGGAAGAGCCACCTCTGAGATGGGACAGACACGCCTGTTTTTTTTCTGTGCCTCTATTTCCTCCGGGTAAAGAGGGATAAATACTGGTTACAATCTCTTAGAGCTACAAGGATTAAATGAGTTAATATAAAATACAAATAAAATCCTAGGAACAGTGCCTGGTGCAAAGAAAGCCTTCAATAAATGTTAGCTCTAATTAATATTACAAGGGCTTGGGCCTGGGTTTGAAGTCTCTTTTAAATTTTTAATTAATTAATTTATTTTTATTTTTTGGTTTCAGGGATTAAACCCAGGAACACTTTACTACTGAGCTACATCCTCAGTCCTTTTTAAATTTTATTTATTTATTTTTCAAAAAATATTTTTAGTTGTTGATGGACCTTTACTTTATTCATTTATTTACATGCGGTGCTGAGATTCGAACCCAGTGACTCACACATGCTAGGCAAGCACTCTCCCACTGAGCCACAACCCCAGCCCTTAAATTTTATTTTTTAATTTTGCTGAGGGTCTCAGTAAATTGCTGAGGCTGGTTTTGAACTTGTGATTCTCCTGCTTCAGTTTCCCCAATTGCTGGGATTACAGGTGTGCACCACCACTTCCAGTCAGGGTGTTTTGTTTTTGTTTTTTTGCTCAGTCAAGTTTGTACAGTCTCCCCTCACCTCTACTCACCTCCATTCTTTCTTTTTTGTAGTGTGGAGAATTGAACCCAGGGCCTTGTGCATATGAGGCAAGCACTCCAGCAGCTAAGCTATATCCCCAGCCCTCATTTCCACTCTTGATCACATCACAGGGACAGTGATTCTGGCAAGCCCTGATCCCTTCTGGATTGGATCCCTTCATTATTGTGACAGTCTTTGATAGCTATAAAAATGTTCCCAATTTGATATTAAGGAGCTGGTGCCTATAATGTTGTCTTTTCTTCCTGGCTCTAGTTACATGGGGGCTGGAGCAAGGAGTCTCTAGAGTTCACCTTGTGACCCTCTTTTTGAGCTTCCCTAAAAGGCCGAAAGTGGCAATAACTAGAATTCTACATTAAACTCCTACCTGGGAAGGACACTAAGCCACCGGGACTTTTTCTGGGGCAAAAGGACTTGATTGGTCTGGTTCTCCACCTCTGCCTGCCAGCTACTGAGATAGCAAGCCTGTGGCCATTTACTCTTTCCCAACTATCTGGGGAAAGAACAAGGAAGTGACAGAATACCTAAAGTCCTTGGGAAATTTGAGCCAAGAAGGATCTGTTACAGGTTGCTTTATTGCCCTCATTTTCAAAGTATTATACTTATATAGAGCTTAAAACTGTGAGGGTTTTGGGTTTTTTTGTTTTTTGTTTTTTGGTACCGGGGGTTGAACTCAGGGGTACTCAACCACTGAGCCACATCCCCAGCCCTATTTTGTGTTTTATGTAGAGACAGGGTCTCACTGAGTTGCTTAGCGCCTCGCCGTTGCTGAGGCTGGCTTTGAACTCGCAATTCTCCCTTCTCAGCCTCCCAAAGTGCTGGGATTACAGGCGTGAGCCACCATGCCCAGCTACCCTTTATCTTAAGGGGGAAAACAATCGTGTTTTCCCTATCCAGATCTCACCCCATTTTTACATCCTAGAAATACTCTTCTCCTAAATCTCATCTTGAAGACTTACAAGATCATCATTCTCACAGCTGGTGATTTGCTATCCTCTAGCATCCAGCTCCACCCCGTCATCTTTAGCTCATGGTAGATGCTCATAAACCCTCAAATGGGCCTCCCTCATCCCCAAGTTGCACCCTTGTGTTCTTTCTGAGTGGCTTGGCTATAATATCACTTTCTTTAGCAGCATTCAAACTTCTAAGAGGCTTAATAGGCAAGGAGATTGTGGGGTCTTTGACTTTCCCTGAGCCTTAGCCCTAAGTGGTTTATTCTATTAAGCTGCTGCTTGGTGGTGGATAGAGCTTTGCTGAATAAGAAGTTGGGGTGGGGGAGGTTGCAGGAAGAGTAATAAGAAACTTTCACTCCCCCTCTGCCATACCCCTCCCTCCAGTCCATTCCTGCCCGATGATGCTGTTTTTAGAGCTCCGGAATGAAGGGAGTGGTGATGGAACTAAGAACTTTTCTTAGAAGACTTA
This sequence comes from Geosciurus inauris, assembly GCA_004024805.1. Taxonomy (NCBI): domain Eukaryota; kingdom Metazoa; phylum Chordata; class Mammalia; order Rodentia; family Sciuridae; genus Geosciurus; species Geosciurus inauris. The sequence goes on from PVHX01007903.1 coordinate 30,480, forward strand.
GGAAGTTGGCCTTCTTCCTACACTGCCTTTTGCCCCCTCACCCCTACCCTTCCTGTCCATTTGTTCCTGCTCCTCAATCTGCCACTTCTGGGTTTTCCTTCCACCCCTATTTTTGCCTCCACTCCAACTCTGTGGATCTATCTAGGAGTGATGAATAAAAATTATGAACTATTGATTCCAAGGGACTTGCTCTCCTGTCTAGGTGTGAAATGTAGAAAAAAAAAAAATAGATTCAAGTTTAACAAAGGAAACTGCAGAATTTTCCAAGACATTTTTCCCCCTTAGAGTTACACCAAGATGAATGTATTCCTTGTGATATTTTGACCCAGATTAAGGATTTTCAGGCCTCCCTATTAATATTCTTTCTTGGTTCAGGAGTGCAGCAGGTTGGGAGAGCTGGGAAACCGTGCCTGGTTTTTATTTAATCATGCTGAACTATAAGCGAAATTTGTGAACAGAAAAAAAGACATTGTTGGAGAAGTGAGGCAAGGAAATCAAGAGTGTAAGTGTAGGGGGAAAAAAAAGGAGAAGACATTCTTTACCAGGAAGGCAGGAAGAAGGACAGAAGTGGTCAGGGAATTAAAAAGAAGGAAAGAAAACTTGAAGCTGGAGGTGGGAAGAAGATAGAAAATTTGAAGCATTCCAAGGAATTATGGAGGTTGGGGCTGTAGCACCGTGACAGAGTGCTTGCCTTGCAGGCAGAAGGCCCTCGGTTCAATCTCCCGCACTGAAAAAAATAAACCAACCACACATATGCAAAAAAAAAAAAAAAAAAAATTATGAGTCATTTGTTTGATAGTAAACCCTGATTGACGAAAGTATTTGGAGGGCAAATTGGCAGTATCTATCCACAAAAAATTGAAATGCAAATGTCCTTTGATAGAATTTCAACTGTAGGAATTTATCCTATATATTTGGTCAAATACATAAAGATGTGTTCTTCATAATATTGTTTGTAATGTGAAAACAAAACAAAACAAAACAAAACAGAGACAACCTAAATGTACATTGATAGGGAATTGGTAAAATAAATTATGATACATCCCTATAGTAGAATACTATGTAGTGGTTTTTAAAAATGAGTTAAGGTACTAAATATATATATGTAAAACAAGGTACAGAGAAAAATATTTCTTTGTATTGAAATATATATGCATATTTAACTTTATATGTGCATATAAAACTTTCAGAAGGATACACAAGATACTGTTGATGGTTTCCTCTGGGAAATATGACAGGAACAGAGAGAAAGAAATGGTACTGATCATAATGTTGTTACCAGTATTGGTTCATTAGTTGTGACAAATGTATCCTATTGATATTAAGTGTTAATAGTAGGGTAAACTGGGTATGGGGTACATGGGAACTCTGTACTATCTTTGTGATTTTTCTGTAAAATAAAATCTAAAATAAAATTTTTTCATTTTATTTTTTGGTACTGAAGATTGAACCCAGGGGTGCTTAACCACTGAACCACATACTCAGTCCCCTCCCCACTTTTTTAAAAATTTTGAGACAGGATCAAGTTTTTCAGGGCCTCACTAAGTTGCTGAGGCTGGTTTTGAACTTGTGATCCTCCTACTTCAGCCTCCTGAATCACTGGGATTATAGGTGTGCACCACCATGCCTGGCAAATAAAAGTTTGTTTGTTTGTTTATTTATTTTTTGGTACTAGGGACTGAACTCAGGGGCACTTAACCACTGAGCCACATCCCCAGCCCTATATTGTATTTTATTTAGAGACAGCAAATAAAGTCTCACTGATTTGCTTAGCGCCTCACTGTTGCTGAGGCTGGCTTTGAGCTCTCAATCCTCCTGCCTCAGGCTCCCAAGCTGCTGGAATTACAGGCATGTGCCACTGTGCCCTACTAAGTTTATTTTTTAAAGATATTCTGAAAGGCTATATTATGGGAAAGGCCCAAAACCTAACATTTAAAGATTGAACCTTGAAATGATGAATTGATAAAATTAAATGATTCCTCTGATTATAGAAGTAATTACTAATTGGTTCTGTTTCTTCCAAATGCTTGTAGTCACAATAGCTGGGACAGTGTCTGACTTCTTTATTTATTTACAAAGTTAGCTTTCTTTTTGAATTAGTTTGTAAACAGGTTAACCAATGGTTGTTTCCATTTCACCATCCAAAAGCCACAGACTGGTTGGGGGAGCTATACAGTGAAGGGAATTTTAAAAGGAAGAGACTTCAAGGTGGTCAAATGCTTATTGCTTTCTTCAAGTGAGCAAGTTAGTGTGGACAGAGAACAGATAGGAGGGATAAATGGAATCCCATTTAACCAACTCTGCCATTTCTGTGAGATTTCTCCCCTCTCAAGTTGGTGCTCTAGCCAAGTAGGAGCAGACTGGAAGACTCTAGCTCTAGCCATCTTCTGAGTGGGGTCATTTCCCTCCTTGGTCACCAGCAGGGGTGATGGTAGCCACTGACTGAGTTCTTTGCAGGATCTGAGTCTGGAGATCACAGGCTTGCCATTGGCTCAAAATGGTGGTACTTATTTACCTTCCTGTGATAGTAAGATGTGGTTAAGACCCAAATATGAGACATTTTCCCTTTGAATTTTCTTCCCACCAGAGGAAGACACTTAGTTGTACCTATAGAGGGTAGCAAGGGGAGATCTGTGGGCCCTGCTCCCAGTTTGGGAGGATCCTCTGTAGTATTGATAGTATTGACTACATAGTCCTTGAATTCCCCTCTCTTGGCTTCTGGGACATTTTACTGTCCTTGTTCTTCTCCTACTTCTTGGACCCTACTTTTGCTCCCATGGTACCCTCTATGCCCATATTACAGCACTACACATTTTTTACTGTGATAGAAGCATGCACTGGGGAGGGGAACAGGATGCTGTTAGTTTGCGAGGAATTTTAAAACAATAGTCAACTAAAAGTAGGTTTGCTTTTTCATAGCATCATGCCCTGATAACTTTGAAGAATGTCAGTTGTAAAGTATCTTTAATGTAAAAAAGTAGCAATCTTTTTTTAAAATTTTAGTTAATAAAATTGCTGTGGTTTTTCTTGCATTTTTGATATGTATATAATTTTTGAATTAGCACATTTTTAAAAATTATTCTCTAATAAACATTGCCATCTGTAAGGAAGAATTTGGAGAGCTTCCACTTACATTGTATATCCCTGACATCCTCAGGCTCAATTTGATTCAAAAATGAATATGGATCAGTTCAGAATTTGTCTGGCTGCCTCAGGACCCAGCTGTGTCCCCAACTCCTGTGGCACTACATATTCCTGCAGTCACACAGTAGATTCAAAATTAAGATTGAGAGCACTTTAACCATAAAGAATAAAAACCAAAAATTGAGTTACTTCAATCTTACCATTCACTGTGACCACTTGGAATTGTTAATTGTGCTTTAAAAAAATTTTGTTTTTTTTTTGTACCAGGGATTGAATTCAGGGGCACTCAACCACTGAGCCATATCCCCAGCCCTATTGTGTTTAATGTAGAGACAGGGTCTCACTGAGTTGCTTAGCATCTCGCCATTGCTGAGGCTGGCTTTGAACTCGCAATTCTCCTGTCTCAGCCTCCCAAAGTGCTGGAATTATAGGCATGCACCACCATGCCCGGCTTAATTGTGATTAAAATTTAAAACAGTGAAATAAATTGTGAACTGGGTGTAATACTTTTGTTTGGTATGTGCAAACTTTAGTTTGCCTAGTAAATAGTTGACTACTTTTTTAAAAATTTTTTCTTTTTCTTTTTTTTTTTTGGTACTGAGGATTGAACTCAGGGGTACTCGACCACTGAGCCACATCCCCAAACCCTATTTTGTGTTTTATGTAGAGACAGGGTCTCACTGAGTTGCTTAGCGTCTCGTTGTTGTTGAGGCTGGCTTTGAACTCGCGATTCTCCTGTCTCAGCCTCCCTAAGTGCTGGGATTACAGGCTTGAGCCACCGCGCCCGACTTAAAAACTTTTTCTTTTAAAATTGTCAATTGCTTATATTAAAACCAAAAAATTAACCAGGAAAGTAATTACTGTGACTGATTATAGTATGTTTATTATTATAGTTTGTTGTTAAAAAAAAAAAGGCCCACTATATCAAATATGATCAGTATGTCCTTGGAAATGACCTTTGGATTCTAATGTGAACAAGGAGCAGAAGACATCTGTGGAAGGGTTTGGAAATAGGGAATCTTGGCTCATTTAGGAGCAGGAAGGCCTGAGAGCCAGGATAGTGTGTTTGTAGGATGGTGGTAGCAGATGAGGTGGAGAGGGGCCAGACCCTCTCCATAAATCTTTTAGGTCACAGAGAGTTTGGATTTTATTCTGGGTGCACAGGAACCCACAGAGTGTTTTAAACAGGGAGAAGTACCGTGTTGTGATTTATCACTTAGAAAGACTACTTTGGCTGCTGTCAAATAGGGATTGAAATAGGGAAAGTTGGTAATAGAAGACTGTAAAAAGGCCAGTGCAGTAGTCACAGTGAGAGTTGAGGATGGAATAATGCTTTATACTTTTTAAAATATTTATAGTGCCTTTCCCATAGAAGGCACTCAATAAATACTAAATAATTAAATTTACAAAACAGTAAGTGTCCCCCCGCAAAAAAAAACCAAAAACAAAAACAAAAAAAACCCAGAAAGACAACAATAAACCTGTAACAGACCAAGTGCTGGGAAATATGGCATTAAGCCAAGGACACTGTCTCCAGAGTTCCTAGAACATGGTTTTAATTGTGGTCCTAGCACTCCTTAGCTATGTTGTTATGGGGCAAGTGATTTAGACCCTGTGAACCTCAGTGTCCTTGTCTGCACAATGCAAATGAAATGACACACCTTTTTGTTTTGTTGAACAAATTAAAGAAGAGAATATATTTATCCCATGGTAGCCACCCAGGAAATGGTGACTATCTTGTTTAGCAGGACATGAGGATACCTTGAGACAGTGGTCAGTGAAACTTCATTGTGATTCTGGACATGGCTAGGAGGAACACTTTGGACCTATTCATAATTGGGATTCTGTCCTGAATCAAAACTTTTGCTGGCCCATCAAAACTGGGTTTTCATTTTATTTATTTATTCATTCATTCATTCATCCCTAAAGAGGGAAAACCGTAGGAAGAGAGCTTTTGGAAATACAAAGTTAAAATAAGAGTCTTCCATCTTAGCCCAGGTCTTGCCCCTGATTATCAGAGGAGTCATCTCTTCTCCCTTCACTTCCAAGTTGAAGGGTAGCACTCTAAGGTATGTGCTTTCTTGATACACAAAGTAGCTGCTCCCCAGAGCCCAGGGAGCTCTCGTCTTATACGGAGTTAAATGCCTCGATTAAGGATGCACTCATAGTTGTTTGGCTCTGTAAATCATTTGACCCTTGCCTCTTGCAGTCAGGGCCTCTGGGGGCCCCAGTGATGACCATTCTGTAGCTGTGAGGGGGATGGAGTTGGAGTCGGCTATTATCCATAGTAGAGAGATAGCCACTCGTTGGGGGTGATATATTTTTCTTTTTCCCTATGTTTCTTGGCAAGATGTGTGTGTGTGTGTGTACGCGTGCATGCAAAAAAAACAGAATAAAAAGAGAAAATGGGACCAACAGTGTACAGAAACTGTTAGCACAAAAGCCTGCGGAAGAACTTGCAGAAGACAAGGAAGTGATTTTGCCCAGTTTAAATCCCACTTGAACCGTGTGGTTTGAGTCCTGAACCTTTTGAGGTTCAAGTTGAGTGCACTCTTGACAAAACGTGATTTTCTGGTTCACATCAAAAAGGCTTTAAAAGACTTCGAGGTCTTTTCCTTGGAACATCAAACAGTCCTCAACAAAGCAGGGTGCTGATGAGATGCGTGCAAATGAACAGATTAAATTCTCTCGTGAGGATTAGATTCTCCTTAAGAAGCATGTGAAGTTGGAAACACGGAAGATGGGGCTACGCCAATGCACACTCACACTCAGGACCCCCAGAGTGCCCTAGCGCCTGTCGTACCCTCTGTAACCCCCGGGGCCTGGAGGCAGACCTTATTTATCAGAAGGTTCACATAGAAATACCCAGGGAATTAGAAACTGAAAACAAACTTCTGTATTCTCTGTCTTGCCTAAGGCAACACTTATGTCCCCCAATAAAAGGTGTTAAATTAACTTAGAAAAGATAGGCCATTCCTTTGAAAAATTGACAGTAGTTTGGGTGGCTTAGAGCACAATTTTGCTTATTAAACCAACCTCAGTCTTTACAAGAAAGGACTTAGGTGACTACTGCCTTATGGCAAATGGAAGAGCTGACTTGGGAACTGGTAAAGCAAACCAGCCCATGCAGTAGAATTTCTGTTGCCAAGCCAGTATCTAAAGCTGAAGTTAAAGGCATAGACAGTGCCATGGGTGTGCCAGCAGTACCAGTGCAGTGTCTGAGCCAAGCAGGTAAAATATTAATGATGAGTTTTAAGGAGTAGCAATTCTGATTGAGGCCCCTCTCCTGTCGGAAACCATAATTAGCAATTAAAATATATATATATTAAAAAAATCTCTCCTAACCAGCAGCTTCTAAATAAAGAATTGTTGCTGGTGATTGAACTTGTTTTATTTCCCTGTGTTTTTTCTTATCTTTTTTCCCCTTGCATAACTTACAACCCTGTAAATGCTCAGTAGCTGTTAATATGATTCTGTCAATACGTTTACCATGGTGACTTGGGCCGTATTTGGCGAGCATTTGAAGAAATCAGTCACTGGTTGGAGGGAGGAAAGACAAGCTGTCGATATCCAGGGAGAAATGCTAATAACCCTGGTGACAAATCGTCGTCTGGATTCTCCAAGGGTTAAGAAAAAGCACCTCATAGACCTGGGAGCTCAGGACTAAGCAATGGTGACTTGTTAGGAAGCAGGGATATAAGCTGTCATGGTCCTGCAGTGTTCTTTTCCTTGTCTTCCTTTGAAACTCTTAAAGCCACACTTGAGTTTTGGAAATACACAGGCCTGGATTTGAATCCTGATTCCCCTCCTGTGTAACTGTGTGACCTTGCAACCACTGAACTTTCCTTTTCTCATCTGTGAGTTAAAGATTGTAATACCTAGCCCCAGGAGGGGGTGGGAAAGGCCTTACACAAAGACACTATTCACTGCTGCTCAAACTCTTCTGGGAAAGTACATAAATAGAAAAAGAAAATAAACTTCTGCATTGCAATAGTGTACAGACAGTATAAAATATTTGGAAGTCTGGTGTTATCCTAAATTTTTGTGAATTTTGCACTTGATGTTTACTCCATCAAAATAATGTTTAAATATGCTTATTGTTAAGTAAAATTAGTACTCTGATATGATTCATTAATTCACAAGTATTTATTGAATGCTTACTATGTGCCAGGCAATTCTAGGCTCTAGAGATACAACAGTGAATAAGACAGATGTGGTCTGGACTTCTAGTAAGCTTATAGCTACATCATCAGGGAGCCTGCTCTTGGATGTTTCTTATGTCCCCTGGGACCCATTTGAGGGGATAAAAATCCTACACCAGAGAATCCTGTGGAGGACCTCCCACTGGCTATCGGCCATGTTTTTAAGCGGAGAAAGAAAATGAAACACCTACACAGAGAGAATCATTACCATTTTGGTATATATCCTTCCATATTCCTTATTAGGAGTGGATAAGTAAGTAGATCAATGTATTTTTATATAAGCAGAATCATATTAATATGCTAGTTTGTGACTTTCTTTTTCTCTTATTCATTTATTATAGACACTACTCTACATCAATAAATATAGATCTACATCACCGCTCTTAATAGCTACTTAGTATTCCATTGCAAGAACGTATCATGTTTTATTTAACCAGTCTGTGGCCTAATTAGGATGTTTCCAGCTCTTCAGTATTATAAACAACACTGCAGAGGACATCTTTGTAAATTCACCTTCATCAAGTGTGTTATCATTTTCTTAGGATATAGTCCCCAAAGTAGAATTGTTGGATAAAAAGGTAGACATGTTAAAATTTTTATGCTTACTGCTGGATTACCTGTTGCCTTTTGATCTTAACACATAATGATAAATCTTCTTATATTCACTAATTTAATAGGTAAAATGTGATACCTTGTTTATTTAATCTCCATTTCTTTAGTTACTAGTGAAGTTAACCATTTTTTAAAATGTTTATTGGGATTTGTTTATCTCCTTTTTTAAATTTCCTGTTCATGCCCTTTATCTCTGGGGTACCTGTCTCTCTGTTACTGATTTTTAGAGCTCTTTGAAAAAATAAGAAAAATATTCATGCTTTTTCATCTATAATACATGTGCATATTTTCCCCACAGTTTCTGACTTTTGGTATATTCTTAGAAAGTTATAAGTCTATCTTAATCAGTCCCTGCAGCTATTTAAAGTTGTACTGTAGTTATCTCAAAGCTAGTCCCCAATTGAGAACAAGTCTAAATCCTAAGCTCCTGTGGAAGTACACTCAGAGGGAAGATGAGAGGCACCCAGACCTGAGAGAAGTCCATAGGGATTCAAGCTATCTGATGAAATTTACAATAAGTGGAAAATATAGGCAGACAAGTAATTCACTTAAAATGTGATAAGTGATATAATAGGAGTGGTATAGAAGATGCCAGAAAGCCAGAGGGAAAACGTCACCGCTCCAGGAGCACAAGATACACATCCTGGATGAGTAGGTGTTCAAGATGAGTAGAAGTTAACTAGGTGAAGAGTGTGGAAATATACTTCATGCAGGGAGGTAGCATATGCAAAGATGTACTGTCTAGAAGCATAGGCTATGGTAGCCACTAGACAAGTAGGTGTATTCAAATCCAAATTAATTAAACTTAAATAAAACTAAGATTTTTATTTCCCCAGTTCCACTAGCCACAAGTGCTATCTAACCCCATACGACTAGTGGTGGTGACATTGGACAGCACAGGTATAGGTCTTCACCACTACAGAAAGTTCTATGGGACAGTGCTGTCCAGAAAGAGCTTGATGTGTTCAAGGACTGAAAAGCCTTCACTTCAGCAGGTGGGTAGGATGCAAGAGTGAAAGCGGCACAAGATGAAGAAGACGTAGCACAGCATGGAGGGACTTAGTCAAAGCTGACCTCGCTATTGGGGCTTATGTGGCTAGCCAGTTGCCATTACAAAAGAAGTAGAAGGGAAATAAATTTAAGATTTACCTATCAACCCTGTAGGTAGGCATTATCTCCATTTTACAGATAATGCAGTTGAGACTCAGAGAATTCCAGACCTGTGAACAACATACAGCTAGTTGGTGGCAGAGCTGGATTCCAAGTCTGACCTGATGCCAAAAAACCTGTGCTCTTCCCTTTGTATCACTCCAATAGACTCCAGAAAGCTCTGCCTACTGATCTCTTAGATCAGGGTGGAAGAATCTTGATTTCGAACAGGCTCCTCAACTTGACACTTTTTCTGTTAAGGGAGTATTGATCATGGGTGAGCTTGACTCAGCTTGGGTGTACAAGAGAGCTTGCAGGCAGAGCTTTCTTTGGAGCTGTTGGCCTCCTATTCCCGGAGTTGCAAAGTAGAGACCTTGACATGCAAAGCCAGATTCAAGGGAGACCGTGTGCATATACTGATGTTAGAACCAGGACAGCTTTGCCAAAGAGAGTGGCTGGCTTGAGGACATTCACCTGAAGGCTATCAGGGGGATTCACTGGTATCAGAATGTATGCTTTGATCCATCCCCTGACCAAGAGTCTATTGTAATGGCCACTTCCAAGACAGTGTCATTGGAAAGAGAGAGTGCTGATTCCCAGTTAAAAGGGGAAGCGCTTGCTTGCCCTAAGGCAATCCCATTTTGTTCAGCATTGGAGTAAATAGTTGTTTCAGGCCATGCCTGCCCCAACCCTAAGCAGCCACAGGGATAAAAGCTTTGAATTTGCTGTCACAGCTCCAGGCATTTTCTGAGCCAGTGAAAGTCATGCCTGGTAGGATATTAAAAAGAACATTACCATCAGAATGTGAATTCTGGATTAGTCAGTTTCCCCGAGTCCAAGATCTTGTATTTTCTAGGATGAATATGGTGCCTTTGCATTTTCTGAGCTGGCATGAATGAATGAGTGGAGGGAAAAATAGAATGTGTGATCACACAGAAGAGGAATAATAAAGGATGCATGGGTTAATTGGCTTTCTGATGCTTTCTGTAGCTGTGGCAAAATACCTGAGAAAAACAACTTAAAAGGAGGGAAGATTTATTTTGGCTCATGGTTTCAGAAGTTTTAGTCTGTGGATGCTTGGCCCCACTGCTTTTGGGCCTGTGGTGAGGCAGAACATCATGGTAGAAGTGCATTTCAGAGGAAACTGTTCACCTCGTGTTGGCCAGGGAGTGAAAGAGAGAGGAAGGGACCAGGGTTCGCATTATCCCAAGGGCATGCCCCCAAGGACCTAACTTCCTCCCACTAGGCCTCACCTAAAGGTTCTACAACTTCCTGGTTGTGACTCAGGCCCATGACCAAGCCTTCACCACATGGCCTTTGGGGAACATTTAAGATCCAAATACTAACAATGCAAGTCTGAAGAAGTAAGAATCAAAGTGATAGGCAAAAGGATGAGCCTTGGAGATGAGCAATAATTCTCAGAAGAGTGAAAGAAGAAAACACTTTCAGTGGGTGAGGAGGAAGACACTAGTGGCCTCTGCCTTTGAAATAGGAAGAAAGATAGTTTGTGGAGAACCGGGGAGCAAAGGAAACAGTATGTGGAGGTTTGTGATTCTGTTGAACAGAGTGCAGAAAACATCAAGATGATTCTAAGAGGAGCCAGCAGCCTCCCATCATTCATTCATTCATTCCACAATTTCATTCATGCTAGGATTCATTACATCATGAGGATCCAGTGTAAATAAGACCCAATTTCTACCTTCAAGCAGCTCATAGTTCTTGTGGGGAACAGATATGTAAGTGATAAAATACATTATATTGAAGAACATATTTTAAGAGTAGTGTAGGAAACCCTTAAATACTGTCTTTTTACTAATGGAACCTGAAATTGTAATTCCAAACGCGTCCATGTCCTCCAAACTCCAGTGGTGTACACAGTTACATATGTGATGATTCCAGTTGAATATCTAAAAGATATTTCATGTACACTATGTAGAAGAGTATAAAAGAGAGGGGCTGGGGCTGTAGCTCAGGGTAGAGCATTTGCCTAGCACGTGTGAGGCACTGGGTTTGATCCTCAGCACCACATAAAAATAAATAAATAAAATAAAGGTAAAAAATAACCATTAAAAAAAAGTATAAAAGAGAGATCCTGATTCTTTTCCTTTCTTTAAAAGCAAACAAAATAATTTTGCTTTATATCTCAGATTAAAGGCACCCACAATTTACCCAGTTGCTCTGGTCAAGAACTTAGGAATCACCCCTGTCTTCTGTCTTAACCTCATACCCTCTTACCCCACCCAGTGGAAGCAAGACTTCTCAAGCTGGTAGTGATTCAAACCACATTGAACCACTGAAAAATTTCAAGACTTAGATTTTAAAAACAGTCTCCAGGCCAAATATCTATGCTTGCTGAGCTTTATCCATGTACATTCAGCTGTCTTTTAGACATTTGCTCTTGGGCATCCTAAAAGCACTTCCAACTCAACAAGACCAAAACTGAACTCACTATCTTTTCCCCATGAACCTACTTCTCCCCTTGTATTACCTATTTTGATTTATCATCATAACAGTTATTCAAGCTAGAAACTCAAGTCCCTCCATTATCTTACCTCACATCTAATCAATTTCCACAGCCTAACTATTCTAGTTATTAAACACCACCATCTATCCCCAAATATTTCTCCCTAGTTCATGCACCCATGTTTTAATACTAAACTATGCCAACAGGCCTGTAACATCTCTAGCATTAGCCTCATCTCTATTGTTTCCAAACATTATTGATAAGGGTCTTTCTAGCATGAGCAGCTATTTGTGTCACTGTCCTTCCTAATACTCCTCTTAATTATCATTAAAAAATCCCAGACTCTTCAGCCTCCTGGTACAGGTTCTTTTCTTTCCTTTTAACTTCTGTCTTAGCCATACTAAATACATTGCTGCTCTGAGATTATGCTCTTTTCTCTCATACTTCCATGAATGTGGACACATTATTCTCTCTATATAGAATTTCCTTTTTCCTATATTAGCTGGGCAAATTCTAACCAATCCTTTATATTTCAATCCCTGTGTTTCTCTTAGGTGAAGCTTTCTGTGATTTCTTTCTTTATTATTTTCAACAAAAATAACTTTCTACTTACAAAACATCTAGCAGAACATAGCTGTTAACATAGTTTTTGTGCAATACAACATACATAGAGAAAGATGCATGAGACCCATGTACATTTTAAAAAACCAATTGTATGGGGAACACACATGAGACCACATTCATGTATGTTTCTCCTTGATTACAACCCATGCCTCCTTCACATGGATATATGGGTATATGCTAAGGGCCAGATTCTGTGGATTTTGACAAATTTGTTAGGGGAAATGCCACCTATGATAAGCTATCTATCATTATCTTGATTTTTATGGTGATTATTTTCTGTATAATTTTATTATCCATATGTCCATTCCTAAGGAATACAGTTTAGCTCAGCCATTTTAGACATTTATAGGCATGAAATCATGTTTTTTGTAAACTTAGAAACTTAACCACTGAGCCACATCCCTAGCCCTTTTTTTTTTTAAATTTTTTTTTTAGTTGTAGATGGACACAATATCTGTATTTTATTGCTTTGTATGTGGTGCTGAGGATCGAACCCAGGGCCTCATGCATACGAGGCAAGCGCTCTACCACTGAGCTACAATCCCAGCCCCCTAGCCCTTTTTTAATTTAAAATTTTTTTTTCTGAAACAGGATCTCTCTAAGTTGCTTAGGGCCTCATTAAGTTGCTGAGGATGGCTATGAACTTGCAATCCTCCTACCTCAGCCATCCGAGTTGCTAGGATTACAGGCATGTGTCACTGTGCCCAGCCAGTGTCTCATTTCTCCTGTTTATCACAAGTTTGTGGCCTTCATCCATAGTACTGTGTGTAGCTAGAGTTTGGTCACTTTTCTTGCTGTGTAATAGTAGATTTTTTCAAATATACCCTAATTTGTGTATCCATTCTAAGGGTGATATACACTGGGGATATTTTTGATGTTTGATTCCTATGAAAAATGCTGCTATGAATACCTTTTGTACATATCCTGATGTACAGGGCATAGGTTTCTTTAGGGCTGGGGTCCCTGGGGTAAGATTCTTCAATTTTACTGGCTAATGTTGAATGGTTTTCTGAAGAGGTTCTACCAATTTATCCTACTTTCAGCAGTATACCAGAATTTTTGTTGCAGTACATCCTCACCAATACTTGGTATTGTCAGACCTTCTAATTTTTGGCAGCTTTGTGAATATATAATGTTTTCTCAATTTACTTTTTGTCTACATTTTCCTGGTTACCAATAAGGTAGAATGGCTTTTCATATATTTATCAGCCATTTGAAATTGCTCTTTTATGAATTGCCTGTTCATTTTTTCTATTGCGTTTTCTCTTCCTTTGATTTCTTCCCGCAGGTGTAGTATTTCTTCTTCTAGTCAACCATTGCACTTTATGAATATATCTTCTATAAATATATTCTTCTTATTCTAACAGGTCTCAATATCTCTGGTCTCAAACCCTGTTATTTCATCTTTTCATAGCTACTCGAGTCCTATTTCTAAGAAAAACACTATTCTTGGCAGTCCCATGCCTAAAACCCTTTAATGATTCCTCATTGCCTCCCAGACAACATAAGATATGAAGTCATCCATCATCTGCTCTGCCTAACACCCCTCAGCACATGCTGGACCTCTTAAGCCCCTCCCCATCTTTTTACTGTAAACTCCATCTCTACCAAAAGGCTTACAGCTCCCCAAACACATAAAATTGTTTTATACTTGCCTTTGTCAGGGTTACCCTTTCTCTTCCCTTTGCTCTTAATTTGGAGAACACTTACTCATCTTTTTAAACTCAACACAGAGTTCACCTTTTTTTTTTTGGTACTGGAGATTGAACTCAGGGTCACTTGACCACTGAGCCACATCCCCAGCCCTATTTTGTGTTTTATGTAGAGACAGGGTCTCACTGAGTTGCTTAGCACTTCGTCAATGCTGAGGCTGGCTTTGAACCCGCGATTCTCCTGTCTCAGCCTCCCTAAGTGCTGGGATTACAGGCTTGCGCCACCGGGCCTGGCTAAGTTCACCTTTTCTATGAAACCTTTTCCAAAACTTTCCTTCTCATCCCTCATTAGCTCTCTATCTTTTGTCTTTCTACTAAATACACTATATCATTTTTTGCAAGGCACCTGCATTCTCTGTTGTTTATTTGTTTATATGCTAGCGTCTTCCATCAGATTATTCATTAGTCTTGCTAAGGCACGGGAAGCCTCTTGAGGGTAGGGTAAATTGTAGAAATCATTTTAAGTGTTAATACCATTATTGAGTACCTGTCTGTTTTCCTTCTTAGATGGTAGATTTCTTGAGGAGCTTGGCACTTGGGTGTCATGCAATAACATTTGTCTCATGAATTAATAACTTAGAACAACAATCACTTTAAAGCAATATTTGGAGTAGGAATATAGAGGCATTGAGTATTAAGTTTTAAGAGAAACAAAATTGATTTATATCTGTGTCACAGAGAATGAAATTTTAGGTTCAAACAAATTCAAAGCAAAAACTTAAAAGAACAAATGTAAAGTTTTCTGTTGGGTTAAACAGTTAAGATTTAAAAGTAAGGGTGGAACAGCCCTGAATTGTCAGTTCATATGGAAAAGAAGCTCAAATATGATATTTTTCTTCATCTAAGAAAATTAGGTTTTTGTAGTGGATGATTTGACATGAGTGTGACTAGGTAGATGAAAACCTAAGGAACATAGTGCTTTATCCTTCGGGAACACAAATGTCAGCTGTCTGAAGACCTTGTCACTGTTATGGTGAAATCTGTAGATGACCTAAGACTTTCATTGCTCAAAAAGTGAGGCCAGTCTGGGCATGGTGGTGCATGCCTATAATCCCAGTGGCTCAGGAGGCTGAGGCAGGAGGATCACAAGTTCAAAGCCAACCTCAGCAAAGGCGAAGTGCTAAGCAACTCAGTGAGACCCTGTCTCTAAATCAAATACAAAATAGGGCTGAGGATGTGCTCCTGAGTTCAATCCCTGGTACCCTCTACCTCCCGAAAAAAAGCAAAGCCAGTTCATTGGAGTAACCGTTCTTAAAATGGATGAAGTGCATGGTGCATTCTCATAGCCAAACCTATAGTGACATGTAATTTCAGTTCTACGGGCTCCACCTCCACCTCTTTATCTCCCCCTCCAGAAAGCTTATCCTAATGGAAGTGAGCAGCAGCAGCCCTGTTTATTATAGTGATAACCTTGGTCTTCTGCTCCATGTTCTATTTTCTAAAAAGCAAATCATTTCTCTAAACTTCAATACTTTATTAGTGGTAATAAATTACTATATTCCTCACAATTGACATCTTGGTTGGGAACCAAGATAAATATAGGGGTAGGTTTTGTTCATAGGAAGAAGAGAGGCTTTGGAGTCATGCCAGCTGCAGTTCATTTTACACTTCAATCATTGCTCTGTGATCCTGAGCTAGTTACTTAATGTCTCTGACTTTGATCTGAAAACAGGATATGTACTTTACAAATTGCATCAGGCCTATAAATACTTATGTAAAGCATGATATGTACCTCTTACATATCTTTCAAATCTGTGTACACACCTCTGTTCCCTACTGCTACAAGCCCTATTTTTTAGCCACTCGTATCTATGCTTTGGATTATTTAGCAACCTTCTGACTGGTCTTTGGTCTTCCATCTTGCTCACCCAGTTTTGTTCAGAGTGAAGGATGTTCTGAAACCCTAACTTGAACCCTATGTCACTGGTATGGAGATGGATCCGAAGCTGTCATTCATTGAGTGCCTATGATAAGACAGAGACTGACTTAGCTTTCTGTGCATTACCTCATTTAATCCTTACAGGAAGTCTGTGAGTGACTGTCACCATTTACCTTTTAAACACTGGGGTTTGGAGAGGGCAGGTGACTTGCCACTCTGCTAGGATGTGGGCTATGTGCGTCTGGATCTGTCCGGTTCTGAAGCCCATGCTCTGCTTCTGTCTCCTGCTGCCCTGTGCATCCGGTTACCAGAGCCTGGTGCTCTTCAACACTGTAATCCTATTATTAACCACCTGTGTGCTGATTTGAGCCTACCGTACTGTCTCCAAGTCATTTTGCTTTGTGGATCGCTTGGCTACGGGGTGATGAGGATGGATGTGGATGTATGCTCTGCCCGACGGTCACATTCCTTTTCATGCATTTATCAACCAGCTGATGCTCTAGTTTCATCCTTGGGTTTGTATGACTTAGTGAGCACATGTGAACCTCCCCGGGGTCCAGCTCTGATGGGATTTATTGCTGAATCAGAGGGTTAAGGGCCAGATTCTGTGGACTTTGACAAATTTGTTAGAGGAAATATCACCTATGATAAGCCTCTGATAGTAGATTGCTGCTCTAAACTGCAACTTTCTGATGCCTACAACTAACCTTGATGACAGTGATGAAAAATCTCTTATTTGGTGTGAAACGTGGCTGTTGTTGTAGACTTTTAGATACTGGCAGAAATAAAGATTGTCTACACTTGGTTTCCTGAGACTTAGGCTAGTCTCTGTGAATGGCTGCCCATTTCTTGAAATTTTCTCAAGTGTTCAGTCAACAAACATGTTTTGAGTCAAGAGGACTATACAAAGAAATTCATTATTTTGCCATTGCCCTCAAGAAGCTTACAGTGTAATTGGGAATATTAGACTTAGGAGAAAAGAGCCAACTATTCAAGGTATCAGATGCCCATGTTTTTACCTAGTCAGCATCCTATGAGTCACACAGGCTTTGATACAACTTGGGCCCAGTTTTCGTACGAGAACTTGATTAAATATTTAATGGATGATTATTGGGCCTCCCAGATGCCACCCTCTCATGGACTACTTCCTGTCCATATACCTAACTCTGACCACTCTAAGAAGCTGCAGACTGGTGATATCCATCTACCTACTGGACAGCTTCACCTCACTGAACCTCAAAACCTGAAACTCAACATATCAAAGTGGGTTTTATGGACTTTCATCTTTGGAGAGGCAAGATACCCTCCAGTTAAGAGCATGGAGTCTGAGATGTTGGTGTGAATCACAGCTCAAGCTGAATGAAACAGGGACGGTCTCTTACCTGGCCTTTCTTTGTGTGAGGGAATATAAGGGTGTTATTTGTTGTTGTTGTTTGGTTTTTTTGGTACTGAGGATTGAACCCAGGGGCACTCGACCACTGAGCCACACCCCCAGCCCTATTTTGTGTTTTATGTAGAGACAGGGTCTCACTGAGTTGCTTAGGGCCTCACCATTGCTGCGGCTGGCTTTGAACTCGTGATTCTCCTGTCTCAGCCTCCCAAAGTGCTGGGATTACAGGCATGCGCCACCATGCCCGGCTATAAGGGTGTTCTTAGGACTTAATGGAAATAGTGGGTTTAAAACATTCAACACAATACTTGCTTATGGTCAGTCACTAAATATTAGCTATTATCATTTATAATTTCCTCCAAATGTTCTGTTTTTCCTTACTTGGCAATGATACCACTACCTGCTCTAACCCTCTCCTTCACCTCATTTCATTTAATTAGCTACTAAAAACTATATGTTCTACCTTTTATCATACCTCTCAGATTATGATTCATTCAACATATACTTGTGTAGCATCTGTGAATATTAAACACCTTGCCAGGCACTGCAGACACAGAGATGAATGCTTATCAGTCTGCATGCCTGTGGAAGCAGACATACAGAAAACTGCAGCCTTCAGGTGATCCAAATAATGGAAATATAAAAAGTGCCTTAAAAAGAGCCTGGAAGAGCTATCCCTTCCTCTTTTCAAAACCAATGCCCTCACCCAAGCCTGCATCACCTCCAACTGTAGCTGGTGCTGCAGATTTCTTATTTTCTTTTCTTTTTATTGCTTTTGAAAATATATAGGTAAAACAAATATATTCTCCTTGCAAAAAAAATTAAAAAGTATTTTTTACTCTACTTCTTTGATTCTACTCCCCTCCATAAAGGGTAAACTGTTCAGTATGTCCTCTTCCAATTTTTTTCTCTATATGCATGTGTACCTTATGTATACTTATGTAGATATAAACAGTTTTTATGCAAATGGTGCATACATACCACCATTTGCATACCTTAAGCATACGGGTCGCTTTTTTGCACTTAATAATATGCCTTTTAAAAATTTTCTGCATCAATACATAATAAAATTACCTTATTCTTTTTTAACTCCTAAATAGTATTCCCTACTTTGTAACTACCATAATTTATTTAGTAGTTTCTCTATTGGAAGCCTTTTGGTTCCACTTTCCCCCTTTTGCTTATGCAATCAATGCTGAACCTACTTTTTTTTGGTACAAGGGATTGAACTCAGGGATACTCAACCACTGAGCCACATCTCCAGCCCTATTTTGTGTTTTATGTAGAGACAGGGTCTCATTGAGTTGCTTAGTGCCTTGCCGTTGCTGAGGCTGGCTTTGAACTCGCAATCCTCCTGCTTTAGTCTCCCAAGCTGCTGGGATTACAGGTGTGTGCACCACCATGCCCGTCTCCTCATTTCCTTTTGTAGTCAACATTTCTCCCCATCCTTAGTTCCTGGCATCTTGCCTTCTATTTTAGTGGTTTGTTATTTTTTTATTTCTAAGTGGCATTCCATTGTATGGATGCACTAGTTTGTTTATTCATCCACCAGTTGAAGAACATTTGGGTTGTTTCCAGATTGGGATGATCATGAATAATGCAACTGTAAACACCTGTGAACAAGTTTTTGTGCAAACGTAAGTTTTCATTGTTCTCGAGTGAAGATCTAGGCGTGGAAATGCCGGGTCAGATGGGAAGTATGTTGACTTTATAAGCAACTGCTTTATTTTTTTTCTTATTCTCTGCTTCATTGATTTCTATTTCTTTTGTTTGTTCCTTTGCTTCAGTCAGATTTCTTTCTTGCGGATGTGAGTTTGGTCTCCTCATTGCAGTTCATCTTAGTAAGGGCACAGGGCACACCATGATGCTGTGGGCACCAAGTGCCAGGAAGGACATCTCGGTGACAGGACTTAGGAAATGAGTGATCAAGAGGATATTAAAGAAGTTTTCCTTAGAAAGACCCCACAGGGGTCACAGGAGAGAGAGGAGAAAAAAGGAAAACATAAGAAAGGAGAGCAAAAGAAGGAGAAGAAAAGAAATGAACACATAATGTTGTGTAAATGGGGAGTGGTGAGCGCTACCCTGTAACACCATAATGTAATGGCAGCTTAGAGCATGGGGCCTTGAGGACAGTAGGGTAGAGGGAGGTGGGCCTGGAACCTCTAATGCTGATCCTGAAAGTCTGTGGCACCGAGATTTAGTTTGAGTAGAAAAGTGAGCCATTGTTGGCTTCAGAAAAAGGTGACTGTTGTGGTGGGAGAGGTTTGGAGAAGGGACACAGGCTAGAGATAGAGCTGGCAGGGAGACTGAGGTAGGAGTCTTGCTGCCAGACTCCTGGTGCTCTCAAAAGAAAGAAATGTGTGGGGTGGAAAAAATGTGGTAGGAGTTCAAAAATATTTGATTAGTTGACTATAATTAAGGTGTTTGATATTTTGAGTAGGTTGCAAGAAATGGAGACATTGAGAACAATATGGAAAGATGAGTAAGTGGGGAAGGAGGAAGAGTTCTGAAAACTAAGGGTCTGGAGTAAGGAGAAGACTTGGCAATGGAGATAGAGAATTGATTAGTTAGAAAACTCTATGCATAACTATATAAACCTAATACAGAAATTGTGTTTGGAATAAGCGTGGAACCTAGTGAAGACCAAGGATGACTTTCTGAGTTCTCCAGTTTTAGCACCTGCTCTCTCTCTAGCTGATGCCTGAGCTTATCTCAGGAATCTTGAGATCAGACAGCCAAATGATAAGGAAGGGAATTTAAATTTTTTTAAAATAGTTTTTTAGTTGTTGATGGATCTTTATTTTATTCATTTATTATTTTTATGTGGTGCTGAGGATTGAACCCAGTGCCTCACGCATGCTAGGCAAGCGCTCTACCACTGAGCCCCAGCCCCGGGAATTTAAATTTTGAATGAGGATGATGAGGGGTTGATTAAGTGACCCTGATAAACTTTTCTAGCCTTGAGATCTTGTCATTCTAGTGAATATATTGGTGGAATGTCATATTTCCAAAATAAGTTTCCTTTTAATTTGGAGAAATATCCTGAGATCTTCAGTGGGAAAGAACACAAAGACTATTAGGTAGTCCAAGCCAAGACAATTGTCATTAGTCTCTGGAGGTGTTTAGTTTAGGAAAGAATGGAATCCCTTTCCACTACAAAACTTGTGGAATTATTTGATTGCCAAGGACCCAATAACCCTGTGATAAAGTAAGGTTATTACATGGTATAGAACAAGGGGGAAAAAATCTGGTAGCTGGACAAATGTCTCCTCCCTTTAGACAATATGAATTTTGTCCACAGCTTTAACATTGTGTTAACTATGACTTCAGTCCTTCCCCCATGAGAAAGATCATTCATATCTTACAGTATAGGGAAACCATGGAGTTGAGATTCTAAATAAGAAAGTGGGATAGTGTGAGAAATGACATAATATAGGTGCATTATTTAACTAATATTAGGAATCTGCTCAATGCCGAAAGCTATTATAGACATTGGGGATGCAGTAGTGAATGAAACAGACCAAGTCCCTGCCCTCAAAAAGCTTCATAAATATTGGTAGGAGCAAGTAGGAGAAAGCATTATACCATAATGGATCCACTGCCACTGGGATCAAGGAAGGCTTAAGAGAGGAGTGACAATTGTCACACTCACCGTCTGTTCCCCACATAAGAACAGAAAGATATTGTGTGTGTGTGTTTTGTGGTTCTGGAGATTGAACCCAGGGGTGCTCTACTGCTGATCTACATCTCCAGTCCTTTTTATTTTATCTTGAGACAACGTCTTGCTAATTGTTGAGGCTGAGAGATATGATCTGGCTAAGTTGCTCAGCTGGCATTGAAGTTGTGATCCTCCTACCTCAGCCTGTGGTTATGGGCATGCACCACCATGACTGGCTTGGAAAGATTTTTAAAAATCATACACCTGAAAACATTATTTCCTTGCTTAAGTCTCACCCATGGCTTACTTTTGCTTTTTCTGATAAAGATTAAAATTGAATTCACATGGCCTCTGGAGCCCTGCAGGATCTGACCTCATCCTCTAATAGTCTCCTCCAGTTGAAGCAGGACACTCTGCAATCCTGCCACAGTGGCTTTCTTTGAGTTTCTTAAACCTGTCTCCCCTCCTTTGGCTTCAGCACCTTGGTTCTTGCTATTCCCTTGATCTGTAACACATGTCCTCCCACCAGAACCATTTGCCCCTAAGCATCCAACCTGCTTTGCCCAGGTAAGCCCACTTATCCTGCAGATCTCAGTTCCAGTATGAATTCTTCAGTGTTCCTGACCATTTTCCTCTCCCGGCAAGCAACATGTACTCTCATAGCAACCTGTACCATACTTGTCTCCCTTCTTCTTCTATCTCTTTCTTCCCTCAAACATTAAGCAAATGAACACGAAACCAAACATAAAATAGTAAATTGTGATAAATGCTTTAAAGGAAAAATATAGTTTATCATAACATTTCAATGAGGACGTGTGTGTGTGTGTGTGTGTACTCACTGTTCACACAAATAAGTGCCCAGAATTGTTTGCTGAATAAATTAATGAAGAAAAATCATGAGTAAGCTTTCCCCAGTTGGAGGAGAAAGTAAAGAGAAATCTAGAAAAATAAATGGTACATTCAAAGCTACAGAAGCATGAAAGGACAATGGGTAATTGTCAAATGACTATAAATAGGGGCAAAGAAGGGTCAGCCTCTGCCCAATAAGATTGAAACTGTAGGCAGAATCCCATTTGTAACTTGGATTTCTTCCTAGATGAGAGTGGATGTAGGTGTGGAAATCAAAGGTTTTTTTTTTTTTTTTTTTTTCAATTGTAGATGGACACAATATCTTTATTTTATTAATTTTTATGTGGTGCTGAGGATTGAACCCAGTGCCTCACGCATGCAAGGCAAGCGCTCTACCACTGAGCCACAATCCCAGCCCCGAAATCAAAGGTTTAAAAGCAAGAGAGTGTTATATTCAGATTATACTTTAGAAAGATAATTGATTCTTCATCTATGGCTATGGCTATGTCATGTCTAAACTTCTAAATTCTCAAGTAGAGAAGCCTTTTAAGTCTTATTTATTCAGTATTGCCACTGAATTGGTTAATCAGTTAAAGTGGGAAATATAGAAAGTGCTACATAGGTACTTTGAACATTTTATTCTAAATGCATAGCTACTTGCTAATCTTTGAGTAGGGGATGGGGGTCTTTAAAGAGTGGAGTCCTGGATTCTTGAACAACTACATCCATATCCAATTGTCTATGGATTTCAGCTTCAACTTCTTTAATAGAACAAGAAACTTCAGCACAGACTTTATTGTCAGTATTTTTTTCCGGTTTTTTCACATGATAGCATAACAATTAAGAATAAGCACAGTCAGGGCTGGGATTATGGCGCAGTGGTAGCGTGCTCGCCTAGCACGCATAAGGCACTGGGTTCGATCCTCAGCACCACATAAAAATAAAATAAAGATATTCTGTCACCTACAACTAAAAAAATAAACATTAAAAAAAAAAAAAAAAGAATAAGCACAGTCTTGCCAGGCACAGTGGCACATGCCTGTAATCCCAGCAGCTTGGGAGGCTGAGGAAGGAGGATCACGAGTTCAGAGCCAGCCTCAGCAACTTAGCCAGTCACTAAGCAATTCGGTGAGATCCTGTCTCTAAATAAAATACAAAAAAGGACTGGGGATTTGGCTCAGTGATTAAGCACCCCTGGGTTCAATCCCCAGTACAAAAAACAAACAACAACAACCAAAAAACAAAACAAAACAAAACAAAACCCAAAACCCACAATCTCTTGAGCCAGAATGCCCTCGTTCAAATCCAGCAAGGTGTTCAGCTTCTCTGTGCCTCAGTTCCCTCAGTACTCACATCAGAGAGTTATTGTGAAGATCAAATGGGTATTTTATGCAAGGATTTAATGTAGTGACTGACACATACTAAATATTCAATAAATGCTAGCTGGTTTCCAGCTATCCCCACCCAATCAACAGCATTTTTAAAAGAGATTTAATTTTACTAAGTCTTCCCAGAGCATTTGGTTTAGTGTTCATAAGAACAACAATTCTCCTTCTTTTTGCACTATTGGTTTATAAAATATTTAATTAAATTATGTAAATACAGTAACTACTGCCATGGAAATACAAACATTTTGGAACCATGACAATGACTGACATTCCCTGGGTGGAAGTATGTGGGCATGCAAGACAATGGCCTACCAGCCAGGAACATTCTGGGTGCTGTGGACACTGGTGAGTGTTACGGTGGGAATGGTAAGTTCCAGCTAACCCAGTAGGTCAGTACAGAAAGAGGAGAGCATCCGCCCCTGAATGACAACCTGTGTCCCTCCAGCTTCCTCTCTCTCTTGCTCCTATTACAGCTACTTTTGAATCTCATGAACTCCCAGGCACAGGCCAGACTTTTGATCTCCCTGAGCACCAAAAAGGAGAATGTTCCCTTATGTAACTTAATAATAATACTAACTTGTAAAATAAGTATAAGGAAGTTCAATAAACTTCTGACTTTTCCCATGGTGACTATTTTGGTGCTTTTTAAATTTTTTTCAAAGATTTTCTAAGGAGATGTTAATGGGGGTTCACTTTGCTTTGCTGGTACCCAAAGTATGTGTTTATCTGTTGAATAATCTAGCGCTGCCTTAGGCTTTTGCATGTTTTTGCCATCTTCTCAGCCTACTCCCAGAATTACCGCCTTCCCTGTTGAACCTACATCTCATGATCCATCACTTTTAGCTCATCTCTTGTTAATATCTTTTTTTTATTTAATACTTATTTTTTTAGTTGTAGGTGGACAGAATATCTTTATTTTATTTTTATGTGGTGCTGAGGATCGAACCCAGTGCCTCACGCATGCTAGGCGAGCACGCTACCACTGTGCCACAATCCCAGCCCCTCTTGTTAATATCTTCTACACCATTTCTTTACAGACTTGTCCTTACATAGAACCCATCCAATAAACCCCCAAACATGGCATGTCTTAAGTTTCAGGTTACTGCAGATTCCAGGTACAGGTGATCAATAGGTAGTTGGACATAAAATCCAAAACTCAGGAGACAAAGTAAAAGTATTTAAAGAAACTTAGGAATCTTCAACAAGTAAGTTGGATTTGATCCTTTGCAAGTAAGTCACATCACCAAAGAAGGGCATGTAGAGAGGGTTGAGCAATAGCTGAGCTGAGAACGTGGCACCACTGTGTAAGGGGTCCTGGAGTGGAAGCTGCTGATGAAAGGGGGAACATCCACAGGCCTAAGCCCAAAGAAGGAAAGCTGCAAGAAGGAGTGGCTGCTGACACCAAATGTAACAAAGAGGTGAGGCAAGGTGAGGCTGTGCCTGGCACCCTGTAGATACTCAATGCATATTTGTTAACTGACTGGTTGATCAGGACTGAAACAGTTAAGTCATCAGTGAGCTTGGTGCTTACTTTGGGTTTTCCTAGAAACAGACTCTGAGACAAGGATTCGTTTATCAGATAGCTAAAAGAACACTGGGGAGTGATTTGGGTGTGAGGGATATGAAACAGGGAGATGTGAAGCAGCCAATCAAGGGTGAGTCCAGTCAGCAGCCACTGTGGACAACTAGAGCTTAATCCCACTGGAAGAGTTCTGGAATGTTCTGTGCAGAGCACCTACCTTATGGTTACCCTCTCGAGGATTGAGGGGGGTGAGTTGTTTCTATAACAATTTTTTCAGGTCACTGGTCGAGGGCTGCTGAGAGAGGGCATTAATTCACTGACATTTCCAGCCCTCTGCTTGGGGAGCAAAGAGACCTTGGCTGCAAGAGAAAGCCCTTGGGAAATAGACGCAGGTACTGGTGGCTGGAAGTCTGGTGTTCACTCAAGTAGTAAGGGCAGGGGCACAGGCGGGAGGCCTTAACAATATTTTTGCATAATCACATTTTTTTAATTTGCAAAAATAAAATAAATAATCAAAATTAATATCACTCTTTCTACTCTAACTTCACATCTCCCCTTCCTGGAGTGGCTTTGGAGTGGTCATGGGTATTTCAGAGATCTGGTTCAGGGAGACTGAGTTGGGAATATATGTGTTTAATGGGATTGTTTATGTGGCTCACAGTCTCTTCTGTGCAGAGTTAACTTATACTGGCTGTCTTGGTGTGACATGACTCATCTTTTATTTTTTTGGTACCGGGGATTGAACTCAGGGGCACTCGAACACTGAGCCACATCCCCAGCCCTATTTTTGTGTTTTGTGTAGAGACAGGGTCTCACTGAGTTGCTTAGCGTCTCGCCATTGCTGAGGCTGGCTTTGAACTCACGATTCTCCTGTCTCAGCCTCCCAAAGTGCTGGGATTACAGGCATGCGCCACTGTGCCCGGCTAGACATGACTCATAAGAGGGCTGCTACTGCCCACCGTGCTGACTCACTGAGTATTAGGACATGAGACTAGATCTTGTAAGGAGACATGAATGCGGCCTATGACACCCTGCAGTGAAACAGAAACGAGGCTTAAAGTGTATGGTTTCAGAAACTATTCATCACATTTAAAACTGTCAGTGGAAATTTTGGTTCTTACTAATACCTGGTCAAAATGAAATCTCACCTATCTGGAAGATGCTTCTTATGCAGTGTATACAACTATAAATGTAGCATATTTTTTTCTTTTTTAAAGGGACTCACATGAAATAGAATTTTTAAAAATTGCTGTGTACATAGGGCACAAACCTATAGCAACACTTCCAGTAACAAATGTATTTTATGCATCTCCAAATACCGATATTGGCAAAGATAACATAAAACTTTTAATATGCTGCTATAATTAAGACATCAATAATAAACCAGTAAAAGTGTCAATAAAATTCAAGAGTATTAAGGAAAACTTGAAATGCCCTAAAATAAGCTGGGCACTGTGGTGCACATCTGTAATCCCAGGGACTTGGGAGGCTGAGATAGGAGAATCACAAGTTCAAAGCTAGCCTCAGCAATGGCAAGGCACTAAGAAACTCAGTGAGACTCTATCTCTAAATAAAATACAAAATAGGGCTAGGGATGTGGCTCAGTGGTTGAGTGCCCCTAGTTCAATCCCTGCTACTCCCACCCCCAAAAAAGAAATGCCCTGAAATCTTACAACTCCTATATGAAGGAAACTTGATAGAGGTTTCCCCAAATTTCATATAATCCTAAAATTTATATAACAATAGCAGTAATGAGTTTTGAAATTGAAATAAACTTCTCTAAACTATAAATAATGAACACATTTTGGTCAACAATGGTACAAGAAAGACTGAATTATCTTTCTATTTTCTTTATAGAAAATGATACTTCAAAATTGTTGTTCATATGAAGAGCCAAAGTCTGCAGCCCCCAAAATGTAGTAAATAAACATTTAGAGGCTTATCAGACAATTAATTTTAAAAATGTTATTAAAAAGTTTTTATGATGTTCCTCAACTTTAAAATTCTGTAATTTATTGTGATATCATTTGTCATTCTAATAAATATTCGCTTTGAACCTATTTTTACATTTGTAATTTTGTTTTGTTTTTTTAAAGGGACCTTAAAGTTGTAAATGCTCAATTTCAGATGCCACAAAATATGGATCAGCCCCCTATCTTCTCTTTACCTTCCTAGCTTTAGGTAGTTTTGCATATAAAGCAATATTTTCTTTCAAGTCTCAGCTATAGACACTTGGTGCATGACTGGCTACCATTTTGACATTTTAGATGTTTCCTGAACTCCTTTTTTGGTTTATAGAATAAGTTGATTTTCCAGAATTCACAAGATGCTGAGGACCACTCCCTTCTGATTCACTTATGGGGGGGCTTGAGTTTTAATCTTAGTGAGTCTCTTAATTCTAGAGTCACTCTGAGTCCAGGCCCCAGGGACAGATTCCTTCTTCCTTTGCCATATGGCTGCCCCTAGAATAGGGGCAGAGTTGAAGGGAAGAGGGTCACATGTGTGCAGAATTCTAATTTGATGACTCTTTGGGGGAGTGCTTCCTAATTGGTTCCAGTTGGGATATCTTGCAGAGCAATCTGGCAGAACTGAGAAAGGAGAAGGCATGACGAAAAGTTGAAAGAAGTGGAGGTATTTGGCCTAGGGAAGAGAGATTGCTGTGCAAACCTATATCTGCAGCTCGTGCCACAACAACGTTGTATAACAAACAACGTTGTATACTCAAAATTCTTTGCCATTAGGTGGTGGGTATTTATTTCTCTAGTGCAGAGGTATGTGGATTAGCTGAGATGCAGCTGATGTAGGCTAGGCTTGGATGGGCTTGGCTCCAAGCTGTGGGTTAGGTCCCAATCTGTTCTGTGTCCTTCCTTGTTTTGAACCTGCAGCTACCAGAAGCATATTCTTCTCATGGTGGAAGGTGGAAGTCCAACAGACCAAGATCAACTTTGCACGCACATTTTGAGCCTCTACTTGTGTTATGTCTGCTAACATTTCATTGGTTGAAGAAGGTCACTGGCCAAGTCTAAAGTCAAGAAGTAGAAAAGTCACTCTATCCTGTTTTGAAGACAAAGCAAGTCACAGGGGCAGGGCACATCAGTGGGGGCAGGAAGGACAGCAGTGGAAGAATGGAGGGAGTGGGTGATTCCTGAACAAATAGCTAATATGCCACAAGAGCTGCCGTATGAAACAAGCAGCAGCTTTCCTCACCTCTCAGTCACATCCTCAACTCACTGCAGTCTGTCCTCATTCCCTGCTCTTATCAAAACCACTGTCTTACTTCTTTTGCCTCATTATATCTAGAATCTGATTCCTCTTCTTCATTCTCACTGAACTGCTTGGCGAGGTGGCTGCTACAGTCTGCTAACTGCTCTCCTTGTCTCTGGTCTCGTCATTTCCCAATTCATCATCCACAGAGCTGCCAACTATTATCAGTATCTCATCAGCATCCACATCATCATTATTGTTATCTATTTTGCATTACACTTTCTGGTTTATGTGCTTGGCTCCTTCATTATATGAGAGCTGCTGGATGGCAGAAACTATGGTAGATTTTTTTTTTTTTTTTTGGTCTTTGGATCTCCAGCATCCTGTACTGGGTCTGACACATAGTAAAACTTCAGTAATTTGATATGAAAAGAAAAAGCAAAGAAGGAAGATGGCATTCAATTTAAGTCCGCATAACATTAAAGCCCGTACTCTGTCTCTACTACTTTTGTATATCCTGAGTCACAGATATGTGGCTGATAAAAATAAGGATAAAGCTCAAACCTCACTGCTGTACCAGTGGTTGAGCAGGTTACTAGATCTAGATTAACTAAAGATTGTTTTCTACCATAATCACAATAATCCTTCCAAATCCTAATTCTTCTAAAACGGAAAAGTTCAGAAGTCATAAAAATTTTTAAATGGTCATAAGTATGTTAAATCTATGATGTGATGCTCAAATTTATTCTTAGAGAAATACATATGCTTTTCTTTTTTCTTTCTTTCTTTTTGTTTATATGGTTGGTAGAGATCAAAAAGGGTTTTAACATCATACTAGTGAAAGATGTGGAATGAGACATTCACATACACTGCTGATCTGAGTGTAAATTGGTTCAACCTCCATGGAGGGCGATATCTATCAGCTCTTTATATACTGACAGAAAGGTCTTCAATATACCTTGTGTTATAAGTGAAAAGGCAAAGTGCAGAAGCAGAGTACAGTGCTACCTTTGTGGGCATTGTGGGAAGAAAACAAGCTCAGGTATCTGTTGTTATTGTTTAGACAAGCTCTCAAAGATACACAAGAAACTGAATAGCCCTTGCCTTTGAGGAGGACTGAGCTGGAAAACAAGGATGGAAGGAAAATTTCTTGTTCATTATATATATATATATTTAAATTTTTTTAGTTGTAGATGGACACAATGTCTTTATTTTATTGCTTTGTATGTGGTGCTGAGGATCGAACCCAGGGCCTCACGCATGCGAGGCAAGTGCTCTACCACTAAACTACAATCCCAGCCCCTATATATTGTTTTTGTATTTAAAAAATTTTATTCCATATAGAATGGAATTGTTTAGATGCCAGAAATAATATCAAAAGATCGGCTACAAACTGGAAAACATTTGCCACATAATTTGGCAAAGGGTTAATTTCCTTAATCTACTAAGAGTTTATATATTGGTTTTTTAAAATTAAGAGAGAGAGAGAGAAAAGGAATAGAAGCACTAGTTTCAGGAATAAATACACATGGTCAATAGTCATATGAAAAAAAGGGTTAAATTTATATATTATTATGGAAAAGGAAAACCAGAAAGAATCCTTTGGGGAAGAGTTGAACTCTATTATTAGATGTGTTTAAGTATAGAATCAATGACTGATTATTAAGGTTGATGAGATGTTTCTTTCAATCATCTGATAAAGGAAAGAACTGTATTTGAAGGAATTAATTCCTTCCAATTTAGGGACCAATGGAGTTGTTGATAAGGTCAAGCAAGCCTGCTTAAAGAAAGGAGGGAATGAAGAATAATAAAAGTTCACCTAGAAAAGCCAGAGACCTCAAAAATGAAAGGAAACTTGGAGCTCACTTTTCAAACCTCCCACCTAAAACGCCTCCTCTTGGAACAGTTTCTGATCTGTCACTTACCAACATGGAGCAAGTTTATTAATATAGCATTCATTCAGTCAATCAATATTTATGAGTCCCTTCTGTGTGTCAGGCACAGCCCTTCCTCATGGAAACAGATATTAATCAAATTTTTTTCAAACAAATGTAAAATTGCAACTGTGAAGGAGAATTATGCAGATTATGGATGTCTAAGAGTATGATATGACCTAGACAGGAATTTTAGGAAAGCTGAGCTGGGGAGGATAAGTAGGAGTTTAACTAAACAAGGGAAGAAAATACTCACTAGGCAGAGGCAACAGCAAAGGCACTATCTACATCAACTAAAGATTTATTCTCCTAGAACCACAATAATCTTTCTTCACCCTAATTCTTCTATAATAAAAGAGTCTAGAAGCCATAAAAATTTTAATGGCCACAAGCAGGTTGAATCTATGAAATGATGCTCATCTTTATACTCTTAGAAAAATTATATGTCAGGGATCATGACGAGGACCAGGATGGAAAGAGTGGGAACACTGTTATAAGTGTGGTATGTGGCGAGGTGGAGGAGAAATCTGACAGAGTTCAGTCGTTGTGCTAAGAAGGATTGGAAGAGCTAAAGAGGGTTAGGGAAGGAGGGGCAGGAACTTGTGCCTTTATGAGATTACCATTTCGAAGCTGTTGCTCTGGCTACGGAGTGGAGAGTGGATTAGAGGGAGGCGAGAGCCGATGTGCAGGTGAGCCAGGAAGCAGACTTGATAGACAGAAGACAATGGTTGCTTAGATCGGAGTAGCGAAGGTCGAGCAATCTGGACACAAGTGAGAGATGTTGAGGAAAGTGCAATAGACAAGACTTGATGATGGATTTGACCTCCAGTGACAGAGAAGAAGGAATATGTCAATAACGTGTCTTAAGCTTTTGGCGTGCACAGCTGGGTAGATGATGGTACCATTCACAAAGACAGATAGCAATGCAAGAGAACTAAATTTGGAAGGAAATATCAGAGTACAGTTTACAACGTGCCAGATATGAGATGCTTTTGAGAACATCAGTCAGTGGGCGGTATTTATTTATGGAGTGCCTACAATGCAGCTGCCAGGGGGAATATATAGGTTTATTTATTGGCAAAAAAAAAGAAAGAAAAAGAAAATAAGCAAGGATAAACACAATTCCCTTTCTTTGAGGCTCTTACTGTCCCACCATTCTGTTGTCTGTTCCTACTTTTATCATTTGTCTATTTTCCGACTCCACCTCTCATTTGGTTGATGGAACGATCCCATACCTTCCATCTATAGTCACTTGGCCTATTAATTTCTAAAGACTTTTATCACCACTCCATTAGCCAGTCCCATGACCACATCATGAACCTTCTCACTAAAAACGCATCGACCTCAAACTTCTTTCACTTTTTGCCTGTGCCCTCCTATCCTTCCAACTCCTGCCATGGCTTGTCTCCTTCTGTTTGCTGTTCTATTTCTCTCATTATTTCCAGATCCCTCTAGAAGGATCTCCTCCCTATCATGGTCTAACACATAGCAGGCACTCAATAAATATTTGTTGACAGAATGACACCTCCACTGCAGCCCAGGTTGACCTCCACCACTCCACCTGAGGCCAGCTGCCTGGCTTCGTTCTTATCAAATCTCTTGGATGCTTTTAGCTATCTCACCAGACCTGTCTTCAATATTGCTCACATTGCTGCCTATCCCTTCCTTTTCTAACTCTGTATTTCCTTGAATTCTACATTTTCACTATGTCTACTTTCTCTTATTCTTTCTCAAAGGACCATCATCCTCGAGGACAGTCTTCAGCCTTTTTACTTCTCTACCCATTTTCCCCAAACAACCCCATCCACTCTCTATGTTGTGAATCCTTAATTATCTATGTCCGGCTTAGAAAACTCTCTACCAAACTCCAAAAACGTGTTTCCAACTGCCTACTGGGCATTTCTAGCAGGCACATGGTGGGTATTGATTCCTTGATATTCTCATGTCCTGCAAAGAACTTTTCCTTTTTTTTTTTTCAACCCACTTCTCACTTTCTGTTCCCTATTCTGATGAATGGTAACATCGCCCATCTGGTCGCTCATGTCAAACATACGTATCTGATTTTTTCCCCCTTAAATGTGTTTTTTTTTTTTAATATTTATTTTTTAGTTGTAGGTGGACAGAATATCTTTACTTATTTTTATGTGGTGCTGAGGATCGAACCCAGTGCCTCCCGCATGCTAGGCAGGCACGCCACCACTGTGCCATAACCCCAGGCCCCGCTTAAATATGTTTGAATCTTTCTCTCCTTCACTGACCCCCTTATGCTACTCTACTTCAGGCACTTACCAGATCTTTCTTAGATTTTCTTTTCTCATTATGATTATAACTTGCCTTGATCATTTCAGTAGGTTTCTAGACTCATCTCCCTGACCTTTTATCTTGCTCCTCTCTTGATATATATTGTATATATATATGTGCAAAAATCCCATGAAATTCACCATTTCAATCATTTTGAAGTATACATATCAGTGACTTTTTTTTTATAGTATATTCACAATGTTTGTTTTTCAGCTCTCTCAGTTCTCTAATTCCAGAACATTTCCATCCTCCTTGCTCTGAAGCAAACCCTGAATTTCCCAATTCTCTGCACTTCCCTATTGCCCGGCAACCCCTCTCTATGGATTTGCCTATTCTGATTATTGCATACAAATAGAATCACAAAACACATGGTCTTTTATGCCTCTTCTTTCACTTGGCATAATGTTTTTACCATTTACCATAGGTTTTACCATTACTGAAGCATATTTCAGTACTTCATTCTTTTTTATGGCTAAATAATATTCCATTATACAAACATATCACATTTTCTTTATCCATTCATCAGTTGATATTCCACTTTTCAGCTGCTATTAATATTACTGCACAAGTTTTTGTGTGGACATGTTTTCAATTCTCTTGAGTACACCTAGAAGTAGGTTGCTAGGTCACATGGTAACTAAGTTTAACATTTTGAGGAGCAGTAACCAAATGATTTTCAACAGATGCTGCATCATTAACCCATTCCCATAAGCCATGTACAAAGTTCCAATTTCTCCACATTCTGGGCAGCACTTGTTTTTCCTTGTTTTGTTTTGGTTGTTGTTGTTTTGTTTTTATATGTAGCCATCCTAGTGAGTATGAAGTGGTATCTCGTTGTGGTTTTGATTTCCATTCCCTAGTGACTATTAATGTTGAGAATTTTTTCAATTTTTGACCATTTGCATACCTTCTTTGCATGTAGAATCTTTAAAAAACAATCTCCTTATGTTGCTTCAGAGCTCAAAAGTTTACCTTATTGCCTAAATAATACAATTAAAATGTCCTAGTGTGACACAGGAGACACTTGAGGATGTGGCCTCAGCGTTCTTGCTCAACATCTTCTGTCACTCTGCTCCCTACATCCTGTGTGTTTGCCGTATTGAACTGACCAGAGTAGGCGGTTTTACTTTTGTTTCCTTTTTTGTCAACCCAGTCCCCAACCACAGAGAATGCTCCACCAAAGTTAAGGAAACGCGTCATTCAACCAATGGAGTGATGAGGTAGGGTTCAAATGCCTTCTGCTTTTCCTTTCTCTTGTCCTCCTTGCCTTGCTTCTTGGCAGCACTCACTCTGTCCTAACTGTCACTCATCAGTCCGGAACAGGTCTATGTTCGTGGCTCCAGATCTTAACTGAAAAGGACTTGCTTTTAGGCTTCCTGGCTGTGAGCCTGGTTCTCTCTCCTGCCCCTTCGTTCTCCTGGGACTACAGTAGGCACAGCTTCCAACCAGGGAGGAGGCAGGTGGGTGCAGGGATAGAGGCAGTTTGCTCTTGGCCCCCTTCCCTCTCCCTTCTTGATGGCAAAGGGCTGAAAAGTCAGCTTCTATTGTGATTAAGTTATAATTTAAGGCAGTGAACATGTGCTCTGCTGGCGGCTATAAAGATTCAAATCATAAAGTTTTACAGTGGAACGGTTTCTGTAAAAGCATCGTTAGGAAGTGGGAACCATGCCTTTAATTCTTATGACATATGGGACTGCCTGGTTTGTTTTGGTTTCAGTGGAGTTTAGTAGGGTGATGGGCTGGCTAATTAAAGTCAGACCTTCTTCCTCTCCATAGTGCTGTGCCCCATCAGAGGACAGTGTCTAAGGTGGAACTTCCCTCCCCACTTGTGTTCCTGTCTCAGCTTATCAGGGACAAGCAGCTCTCAGAAATTAAGAGGACTCCTTCAGCAGATAAATATTTTAGCATCTCTTCCAACTTGGTAGACTTTGTTTCTTGGGGAGAAACAAAGAAATCTTCCTCTGTCCCTTACTGGCCAGGGGCAAACTTAAACAAGGAATCAAGCCTACGTGGAAGATAATTTCCTTCAGGGAGATCAGCAGAGGACAGTGTGGCCCCTGGAACTATGTCAATGATAGAAACAAAGAGAATACTGATACCATGGTTATCTTAACCAACTTTTACTTAGTTTATTTGCCAGGTTAACTAACACTCCCTCTGTCCTGTGTAAAACATAACTATTGATGTCCTCAATGTACTCTTGGCTCTCGATTTTGCTGTTATACAGAATGGCCTCCTACAGCTACACTTACCAGATATCTTGAATGTGTACCAGAGCTCGACTGTACTTGTTTCTAAGCCTCTTTATGCCAGTAGTAGTTGTTGTAATTGTCTAATTTCATTACATATTTTATAACTGCAGCAATGTAAAATTGTAAAGTTTTTTTCCTATGAAAGCCAAGTTGAAAATTAGAGTGAATGTCTAAAATAATTGCTCTTGGAAGACCTGTAACACCGATGAAGGGAAAAATATCAGAGGGAATCTAACTCTGATTGCTTTAAGTTCTTATCCTGCTAAAAACTAAAATTCTAGACAATGTATTATGGGTATGATTTATGCAGGAAAGATCTGGAAAGCCAGTCAGCAGACACATGCCTTGGCTTTACATCAAAAAACTGGAGAATGAATCTATATTCATGTATTTTAAGTTAAAATAAAATGTTCAAGGTAAGTATATATCTCTTTTTAATGATATTCTGCTTTATGGGACTTTTCGGATTAACTAACCAATTCATTGAACAATATGGTTTCTCTGTAATAGGATTTATCATTTATTGGGTGTCATTATTGAATGTATTAAATCTTTATGGAAAAAAAGTATTGCTATCCCCATTTTACAAGTAAGGAAATTGAGACTTAGAGTGGCTAAACTTGTCCTAGTTCACACAGACATCCTAGCCATCCCACAAGAAGGAAAAGCTTAATATGGTATACGTGAGCAAATGACATAGGGGAAGAGGTATTTGTGTTTGATATAAAAAGTTATAATAAGTAGGACCTGATAGACTATTGAGACTATAAACTGATATCATCACTTTGGGAAAATGTAGCATTATCTTCATTTATTCAACCAATTAACTATCAGGTCATCTACTTTGGAGATAGAGCAATGAACAAGATAGATAAAACTCTCGGACCTATGCATTGTAGCTTACATTCTTGTATCCCGATCATGTATACATTCTATGACTTAGCAGTTCTATCCTTAAAAATATCCCCCAGAGGATCTCTTGCTCATGTACTCTAAGAGATGTGTATACAAGAATGTTCCCATCAAAAGGTGGGTGCGGTGGCGCATGCCTGCAATCCCAGAACTTTGGGAGGCTGAGACAGGAGAATTGTGAGTTCAAAGCCAGCCTCAGCAATGGCAAGGCGCTAAGCAACTCAGTGAGACCCTGTCTCTACATAAAACACAAAATAGGGCTGGGGATGTGGCTCAGTGGTTGAGTACCCCTGAGTTCAATCCCTGGTACCAAAAAAAAAAAAGAAAGAAAGAAAGAAAGAACTATCAGTGTTGTTCATCATGGCAACAAAACAAAGCATGTAGGTGATCCAAACATCCAGTGATGGGGGATGGATGAAGAGATGGCAGCATAGTAATATAATGGAATACTATAAGGCAGTGATATGAAAGCACTATAACCATATGCACAAAAAACCTTTTAGAAATATCATGTTAAGCGAAAAAAGCTAGCTGCAGAAGAATGCATATAGACTGATATGCACATTTATAGAGTTCTCAAACAAGCAAAACTAAACAACATACTGTGGAAGGACATACAAACTGGGCAAGTGATGGAAGAAAGTAAGGACCTGGGGGAAGAGTGTGAGACAATGGTTAGGGATGTGGGGTGGAAAGGTCTGGATCCAGGATCTTAGGAAGTGCCAACTGTAAGCGGTTCTGTTCTTGTTCTTAAGTTGGATGGTGGTTCACAAAAGTCCATCTCATTTTTATGCTTCATAACTTTCTGTAACTCAAATGTAATGTTTAGTAAAAGCTTAATGTCTTGAAGAAGGAAAAGAAAGTATAGATCTTAAAGTCAAAGATCTTAACTTAAAGAAGCTTGGAGTTGGGAAAAGCCAAAAAGCTAAATCTCCAGAAACAGGTAGGTGAGCTTGGTGGCGTGTTCAGGGTTCCATGTCCTGATTTTTCTTTCTACCCTTGTCTTGTGAGAGGATCTCCATGCTCTTGAACACTTTTTCCTCACAGTGTGTAATTTGTAGCTTTGGACACATTGCGTGGTTCTAGGACCTTGTTGCTTACAAATGCTACTGGAAGAAAGCTAGGTGTAGGGGCTGGGGCTATGGTTCAGCGGTTGAGCGCTTGCCTCGCATACGTGAGGCGCTGGGTTCGATCCTCAGCACCACATAAAATAAATAAAGATATTGTGTTCATCTACAACTAAACAAAATATTTAAAAAAGAAAAAAAGCTAGGTGTAACTTGAAAAAGGTGTCTCTATGGGCTCGGAACCATCAGGGTGATGATATCATTGGGCTTCACATTTCTGCCATAGCTTTGATTCAAGCTCTGTGTGTATGCATGTGTTTTGTGAGTATGCTTGTGTTTTGGAGGAGATAGAATATGCCAACCAAACTTTTTTTTTTTGTGGTGCTGAGGATTGAACCCAGGACCCTGTGCATGCGAGGCAAGCACTCTACCAAGTGAGCTATATCCCCAGCCCCCAACCAAAGTTGATGAAGAAGTTTTTCTCTGGCCTTGGCAGAAACAACAGATGGGGCTGGTATTATGGCTCAGTGGCAGAGTGCTTGCCTAGGACGTGTAAGGCACTGGGTTAGATTCTCAGCACCACATATAAATAAATAAAATAAAGGTCCATTGACAACTAAAAAATAATTTAAAAGAAAGAAAGGAAGGAAGGAAGATGGCCTGAGCTGCACCTTTGGCCCAGTCATAATGTTGGTCTAGAAGAAATCAGGCATGGCATAAGCAAGTCTTTCCCAGTATCGAGGCTCACTCACTCACTTTAAAAATTCCTCTGTTCAATAAGCCTTTACTGACAACCTACTGTGCATTAGTCTTAAACCTAGACTTTAGGAATGCATTGGTGAATAAATGAACATGGTCCCTTTCTAATAAGTTGAGTTCAATTGGGAAAACCAGTCAACAAAAACTATTTATGGTTACAAATGGGAACAAGTGCTATGAAATAAACGGCACACCTACATAGAATAATAAAGTGGTCTCTGAAGAAATTCATTTAAATTAAAATCTGAGGTAAAAACCTACCATGAGCAAGGGAATGTTCAAAAAGAAGGAGCAGGTTACTTTAACAAGCCCAAGTCAATAAACTACTTGTTGCATTTGAAGAATGAGAAAAAAAACTGCCAGATATTGCTATGTAACGAACGAACACATAAATCTTGGTTGCATACAACAGTGGCTTGATTTCTCACACAGTGTAGGTGGACTGTTCTAAATCTAGCTTGGCCAGGCATCTCTGTCCTTGTAATAGGTTGAGCTCAAGTCTGATCCGCAGCTTGGGCTGCCTCAGGAGAGCTCTTCTCCCCAGGAGGGCCAGCCACACTAGCACATTTCAAGGGCATGCTTGGGTCACATATGTTAATGTACCATTGACCAAAATAATCATATAATTGAGCTAAAAGTCAAGGGGCATATACTTTTCCATGAAAGTAGCCTGAGAAATAAATATTTTTGGACAATAATTAATCTGCCATTGTTCACCTGTTCTTCCTAAATATTCATATTCCTTCCACCTGCGAAATATACTCACTCACAATTCCAAGACTCTTTCAGATATTAGCCAACCATAGTACCAGTTTAAAGCCCAAGATCTTATAATCTCTGTGTGGATCTGGGTATGGTTTCTCTTGATCTGAAGACATAAGAAGTTTAAAAAAAAAATCATTGTGTACCTTCTTCAACATACAGTGGTGGAATAGGTACAAGATAATAGCAATAGGCTACTCCATTCAAACACAGGAAGAATTGGTGGCACATGGAATCATCAATCCACAGAAGTTTTAAAATTCTGCAGAGCAAATGTTGACAGGTGGGGCTGGGATTGTGGCTCAGTGGTAGAGCGCTTGCCTCGCATGCGTGGGGCCCTGGGATCGATCCTCATATACAAAGCAATAAAATAAAGACATTGTGTCCATCTACAACTAAAAAAATATTTAAAAAAAAAATGTTGACAGGTTGCACCTAGGTGGTAGGAATAATCTCTGATTAGGCCTTGATTCTGCTTCCTGGGAGTGGATATCCATCCATTATTCTCTTGGTTCAGTTCTCTGGGAGTCCTTCCTTTTTCGTCCTCCTTGGACACTTCTGAAGAGGACATTATATAATATGCCTTTGTGTGGTTGAACAGGTTTTTCAACCCACTATCTGCTTGTAGAAATTTGGGGACCCAGAAATCCTTTTACATCTTGAATGGTCTCAATATCTTTTAGTTAGAGTTGGCAGTGTTTTTTGCCAATACAGCTCTCTCACAAACATTGTGGGTTTTCATGCATCAATACTAGTCGACTATATGTACCACAAGCTATATCCACAATATTTACAAGACAGGATCCACTTAGACTTAACTACTGGTAATCTGGGCATGTCAGGTTTCTGTAAAGCCATGCTCTTAAGCTTTTTAGGAAATTCTCCAGCTGAAAGATGATGCCATCTTCTTCATTCAGAGCACAGTGAAGACTTGATTTTGACTTTAGCCTGAAACTGTCTTTCTGGTAGCATTTGATCTTTAGCCCCAGGATCAAGCTTAATTGAAAATCTTTTACTGGAATAAGAAAGTTATTTTTTAACCCAGTAAGTTCTGATTTCTCTGTATTCCCACTGATTCTGCTTGCAAACTAGCCAGTTCTTTTCTAAGTTTGTCTCTTTCTTATTAGAACCACATCATATAGCTAAAAGCAGCCAGTTTGTGCTTTCATTATTTAGTTTTAGATCTGCTCCTCCAACTCTAGTAGTTTATAAGGTACATTGTTTACCTTCCAGTGTATTCTAGTTTAAACAAATAATTTACCATTAAATAATACAGATTGCAATTATTCCAGTCTTTTATGCCAGCTTCCTTTCTGCCTACTGCCTAGTCCTAACGCCAGTGTCACATAGGTCAGGTGTTGTGTTGTGTTGTTTTTGTTTTAACAGAACCTCACTACTTAAATTGATCACAAATGATGAAATCACTAAGGTGATTGTATAAAAAAGAGAAAATATGAGGGCACAGAGCCAAGCCCTGGAGAACTCTAACATTTAAGATCTAGTAGAGGGCAAGAAGAAAGGAGTCCAGCAAGAGAGGGTTAAAAAACAAACAAACAAACATGAAGCAGAAGAGGAGAAAATTTTAAGAAAGAACGAATGGTGAACCGAGTCCAGTGGCACTGAAAGGCAAAGGACAGAGAAGTGTCTTCAGGATTTGACAATCTGGAGGATGACCAATAACCTTGAGAGCCAATTCAGTGGAATGACAGGACAAATTCAAATTCACATGAATGGAAAAATTAATGGAAAATGAGAAAAGGGTAAGCAGTAGACATAGGCAAAGGCTTGGAGATGTTTTGGCCATGAAGGAAAGAAAAATTGGAGGGCAGGTGGAAAGGATATGGAGTCAAGTGAGAGATTTTTTTTTTAAATGGAAGACCCTAGGGTATGGGTGTGTACTGACAGGAGTGATTTGGACCAAGAGAAAGACTGATCATGCAAGAGAGAGATAATGACAAGAAGAGATAGGATCCAGAACAAGACAAGAAGTTTCAAAAGACAAGAAGAGATAGGATTCAGAACACACATGGAGGGTTAGACGTCAACAGCAAGAAGGTCATTTTCTCAGTTGTAACAGGAGAGAACAAAGAGAAGACGGATGTTAATTCAGAGGTAGGAAACCATAAACAATGATAGCTAACATTCCAGGATGCCCACTGTGTGTCAAGCATTATCCCATATACTCTGCATTCAGTACTTCAGCCCTGTGAGTTTGGTTTCATTCCATCCCCATTTTACAGATAAGAAAACAGAGGCTTGAAGAGTTTAAGTAAGGGCTGGGATTGTAGCTCAGTGGTAGAGCGCTTGCCTCGCATGCGTGAGGCCCTGGGTTCGATCCTCAGCACCACATACAAAGCAATAAAATAAAGACATTGTGTCCATCTACAACTAAAAAAATATTTAAAAAAAAGAAGAGTTTAAGTAATTTTCCTAAAGTTTCTCAATTTATAAGGATCAGAACTGGGATTTAAGCCCCACTGGTCAAACCCTGAACCCACACTTTTAACTTCTATAGAAGAGTAATACCCACTCCCACCCCACAAAAAGACAAAACTAAGAATACAGTGCATGCTGACCAGGACTGGGTTACAAGGAGAGGGGAGAGAGGGCCGCGGTAACAATAGAGAAAGGAAGGAGAAAAATGGGATTAATACTAATACCGACCTGTTCCCCTTTAATATACGGTGCTGCATATCTTTCAAAGCATTTTTGCAGTGCTTCTCTCAGTGAGTAATGAATAGCTTAAATGGAGCTAGAAATCTTTCTACAGGAAGAAAAGGAGCTATTTTCTGATTGTCAGGAGGTATTTGAGTTCTGGGGATCTGAAATGGGATTCTTCGCATTTGCCTTTGGCAAAGCCTGTGGCTGATTCAAGCAAGTGTTAAATGCACACATTTCGAGGGGATGAGTTCCATCTCTTGCGGCCAGTTGGCTCCACTCTGCCCTACTCCATGCCAGAAACCCAGCTTTCAAATACCTGTTCTTGATCAGGAAAAGAGAGAGAGAGAGACTGAATGGAAACCTGTGGAGCAACTATCTCCAGTCTCACAGCACTATTTTAGAAAAAATCTCAACATATAGAGGAAGTAGATGCAGGGGTATTATGCCCATACCAGAAAATACACTGTTGGAGCCAGATGTGGTGGTGCATGCCTGTAATGCCAGTGACTTAGGAGGCTGAGGCAGGAGGATCATAAGTTCAAGGCTAGCCTCAGCAATTTAGCTAGGCCCTAAAAATTTAATGAGATTCTGTCTCAAAATAAAAAAATGAAAAGGGCTGGGGATGTAGCTTAGTGGTAGAGCTTCCTGGGTTTGATCCCCAGTACCAAAAAAAAAAAAGGAAAGAAAAGAAAGATACATTGTCGGGCATGCTGGTGCAGGCCTGTAATCCCACCTTGGATGGCTAAGGCAGGAGGATCACAAGTTTGAATGCAGCCTGGACAACTTAGCAAAGACTCCGTTTCAAAATAAAAATTTAAAAAGGGTTGAGGATATAACTCAGCAGTAAAGCAGCCCTGAGTTCAGTCCCCAGTAGCAACACATAACAATGCTTTGTGCTCAGTCGCTCAGTGGATATTGAGCTAGGGTCAGGTTCCAGGTGACTGAAGAGGTGAGGCTCTTCTGACCTTGAAGAACTCCAGAGCTAGGGAGCCAGCAGACAGATCTATCCTGAAAAGTTATTCAACGTAGATACGTCTAAGAAGCCATAGAACACAACAGTGGCAGAGTAGAGAAGGGACCAGATCAGAGGTGGCCAAAGAATGTAGGCAGTAGTGCTACATGATCTGCTTTGAGACTCTGATTTTTAGTTTGCTTTCACCTACACATTGTTGTTTTGTTTGAGACAGACGTTCATAGCCTTTCCTCTCATTACCTTTTCTGCTTTGAGACTTCCAAAGTCCATCAGAGTGAAACTTGTCCAGGTTTCTAAGGAAGCCCCCCAAAACTGTGAGGACCTTTTCCAGGAGTCTAGGCCAACAGCTGGTCAGGCTTTCCTACGCCCCTTACTGGTGTTCATCTTCTGCAAGCAGGGAAGCAGCTCCAAGATCTGGGAACAATAACAGTTTCCCAGCCTTGGGCTCTGGGTTGTCTTTCCTTCCCTCTCCTTCACAAGCTATAGAGCCTCCTAAAGAGGGTGTTGGGTCCTCTCACTTTCAGGGTTTATTTAGTCAATGTAGGCTAATTACTCTATTAAAAAAAAAAGTCTTGAAGTATTCATAGTGGTGATTTTAGAATTCAAGTTTAGCCATCCTCTAGAATTCAGAATCTTTGATTGATGTTCTAGCTGACATATAAGAACATGAAAGATCAAGTAGGAGATTTTTATTGGCCCAGGGGAAATGGCATACATCACTTCCACTTGCAATCCAGTGACTAGACTTCAGTCGTGTCTATTTATCAGCAAGGTAGGTTGGGAAACGCAGTCTAGTTGTGTGCCCAGGAAGAAGAGGAGGCAGGTTTCCATGAGCACATGGAGACTCTGTCACACAGAGGGTAGCATAGGCTGAGAGCATAGAGTACTACAACAGGATCCCCCAGGATTCAAATCTAGAGATCTAGCATATTCTACGTAGAGTTTTAGGGAGAGTGGCTGGGAGAGGCACAGTCTACTCCATAAATGGAAGGAGCCCATGCATAAGTGGATGGGTGAGAACCCTTTGCGTAGGATAGGGGCTGACTTGCACCTGCAGGAGGGCTCCCTAGGGTCCTCCCTTAGAATTGCTGTGGCGAAATCAATCTGATTGTCTCTCTTTGGCCTTTTTGAACCTTGGAGCACAAAGGTTCCAAGGCATCCTCAAATGTAAGGGATTGAGGGGCTGGGATTGTGGCTCAGCGGTAGAGCGCTTGCCTCGCATGCGTGAGGCCCTGGGTTCGATCCTCAGCACCACATACAAAGCAATAAAATAAAGACATTGTGTCCATCTTCAACTAAAAAATATTTTTAAAAAAATGTAAGGGATTGAGTTCTCACCTGTATATCTAGAATGTACCATCTAATTGTACTCTCTTTGGGAAAGCTAAGAAAATAGTTACTTGGGTCATTTTCCTGTGTGGTCCAGTTGGGGAACCCCGGCTGAGAAACACTGAAGAGAGGCAAACAGCATCGTGCATTTGAGGCAAAAGCTCTGGACTGTTCTCTCCCTCCCCCCAGTCTCTTGTCTCCTGAAAGGAAGCAAACTGATGTCATGAGAAATTCCTTTCTAATAACAAAAACAAACGGGAGGTCTTGGGGGATTGTTCCTATGGAGAGACAGTGGTCTTGTAAGAATGAGAAAATGGTGACTCCTGCTCAGAGTTCTAGTTAAGGATCAGGTAGAATTTTTCCAACATCATTTTGAATCAAGAGAGGCACTGAAATCACTTTAGTAAAATCTTTGAGTGGGAAAAATGTAAAGAAAACAAAATCTAACTCAGGCTGCTTTCCCCAGGAAAGGCATTAGTCAGGCAGCTGCTGGAGCCAGCCACCTCTCAAGAGCCTGTTTTTCAGTGTCACCGCCGTGACTCGCCATGCTCTGGGTTTTAATTCTAGCCTCTAATCTCAGTCGCTTCTGTGATAAATTAATTGTAATGATAGAGGCCCCAGTTACGAGGTCTGCACCGTTTGCTTGTAATGTGAGCGACAGGTTTAGGGCCTGCTTTATTTAAGATGCTGGGGTAATTACATGGGAGTTAGCATATGCAGGCAGAGATATGATTCATTCTTCCAGCCACAAGCATGACACAGCTGTTTGCAGGATAAAATAGGGGAACCGTGTTGTTACAAAATGTTCCCCTTATTATACCTCATTAAAAACAAGGCTGTGATAAGTCAGGACTGGCAATGAAGAAAATCTATTGCCCCTCTGTAAAACCTGATAGGAGAGGAGCTTAGAGCTGTGCTGTGTCATTTTATTTTTTTATTTCTTTTTATTCTTTTTATTTTTTTGTCCTTTCACTGACTCTTCTCTCCCTATTATTCAGCAACTCACTGACTACTTGGGGAAAGAACAGCCTCCCGGACCCTCTCCCTTTCTTCTTATGAAATAGGGGCTGCCCTTTCCCTTGCTTAGCTAAAGCTGAGAATTTTCAGAAAGAGAGAGCATTTGCTCCGAACAAAGCCAGAGTGGTCTTTTTGGCGACCTGTCCCAATTTTGTCCTCATCACCTTCAACAGGAACACATAGGCTGAGAGAGCTCAGAGGCTCTGGTGGGGGCCAGAGCTTCAAAGTCGGAGAAAATCATGAGCAAAAGACAGAGGATCATTCCTTTCAAGAGACAGACGTATGCTCTCTGCCCCCATCATCTCTCATTTTAAAAATAACTTTAAAAAATGGAAATGAATCTTGGCCTGATTTTCCTTCTTCTTTTCTTTCCCTCCAAGGGAACTAGTGAGAGTTTCAACTAACATGTAGATCAACATTAAACTACAGACAGAGGACCAACTAAATCAGGCTGATTTTGATCAAAAATGGATAGTCAGGGGCTGGGGGTGTGGCTCAGTGGTAGAGCGCTCGCCTTGCATGGGTGAGGCACTGGGTTCGATCCTCAGCACCACATAAAAATAAAAATAAAATAAAGGTATTCTGTCCAACTATAATCTAAAAAAAAAAAATAGATGGTTAGGGGCTGGGGTTGTAGCTTAGTGGCAGAGCACTTGCCTAGCATGCACAAGGCCCTGGGTTCAATCCCCAGCACTGGAAACACAAGCAAAAATGGATGGTTAAGAAAGAGAAACCATAGTACAACTTCAGTAATAGCTACTTAGGGCCATTTCAAATGAGCTATCCATGAGATATACATGTGTCTGTTCAACAGTAAAGCCCACCTGGGGAGCCATAGCTATTTAGGGTTAACAGAGTGTGGGTTGCATAGGTTCAAATCTTAGTTCCACCACCTGTCAGTCATGTGGTCTTGGGCAAGTTAAGTCAATATCTTCT
Source organism: Geosciurus inauris (assembly GCA_004024805.1). NCBI lineage: Eukaryota > Metazoa > Chordata > Mammalia > Rodentia > Sciuridae > Geosciurus > Geosciurus inauris. The sequence goes on from PVHX01007903.1 coordinate 75,180, forward strand.
CATCTCTATCTTTGCTATCTACAAAATGAAAACTGGCAATAATATTACCTACCTCTAGGGTTATTATAAGGAATAAATGAGTGACCCATGTAAAGAGCTTAGAACAATGCCTGCCAAACAGCATGTGTTAGATAAATGCTACCATTATAAGTAACGTAATTAGCAGCAGCAAACGGCCGTGGGTCTGGCTATGTGTTAGACTTGAAAAAGGGTTTTTAAGTGGCGCATGCCTGTAATGCCACCAGGTTGGGAGGCTGAGGCAGGAGGATCGCGAGTTCAAAGCCAGCCTCAGCAATGGCGAGGCACTAAGCAACTCAGTGACACCCTGTCTCTACATAAAACACAAAATAGGGCTGGGGATGTGGCTCAGTGGTCAAATACCCCTGAGTTCAATCCCTGCTACCTGCCCCTCCCCCCAAAAAAGAAAAAGATGGTTGTTGCAACAGAAATAAGGACTATCACCTGATTTGTGACCCTTCTTCACAGTTTAGGCTTTGGCGACAAAGTCTCAAGATTTAGGCTGGTGATACAGGGAGGGAAGTCCATGGGCACAACTCTTGGTTAGTTCTCCCTGAGTGCTTGTAAATTGAGTTGAAGCCTTCTGGTCTTCTGGAGGATAGGATGGCCCACAGAAAGGAACAGATAAGCATGGTGTGTTCAGGGAACAGCGAGTGTTGAGATACTGCTGGACCATAGAAGTTGATGCTGAAGAGGGAGGCAAGGGCCAACTGATAGAAAATCTTACATATAATACAAATAAGTAGAATCAAACAAGCAGTAGATACTAAAATAAAAGATAATGCAGATTATGGATAATGCTACCACAACATAGAAGGTGGTAAATACCATAAAAAGAATTCTGATAAGTTGTTGTAGGGCGAGACGGCTTTCAGCTGGAAGCTCCTGGTATTCCTCAGGATTCTGTTCTGCACATTGTTCGTTCTTTCATTTACTCAATGAATATTTATTGAATTCCCACTATGTACCAGGCACTCGTCCTTGGCACTCATCCATCTCCTTGGTTTTCAACTACATGAAAATTGGTTGGATTTTCATCTGCCTGTTGGGCATTTTCCAGCATGAAAAAGCAAGTCTTTTTCTTGAAATCCTAGTCAAAGCCCCACTGCATCCCTTTGACTTTGATTTGTGACCATTTCTGAACCAATCATGGAGGACGGGGAAACATAATGCTCTAATTGTCTTATGCCTGTGTCCCGTCCATTACCCTAGAGTGAAGGGTACAGTCTGCTTCACCAGAATCTCATAGACTGAGAACGAGGGAAAGAGCCTCCTTGAATAACCCATTTTGTTTTGTTTCACATCTCTTAAGTCTTTATACATGCTGTTTCCACTGATCAGGAAGTGGTCTTTTATCACTTTGCCTAACCAATGGGTTTTATTTGTCCTTAGAAATCTTGCTCAGTAATGATCTCCATTGTGAAATCTACTCCATTAGAGCTAATGACTTCTTTTTCTTCTTCTTTTTTTTTTTTTTTTTGGTACTGGAGATTGAACCCAGGGGCGCTTACCCCCTGAGCCACATCCCAGGCCCTTTTTACTTTTTACTTTGAGACAGAGTCTCCTTAAGATGCTTAGGGCCTCACTAAGTTGCTGAGGCTGGCTTCAAATTTGCAATCTCCCTGCCTCAGCCTCCTGAGCCACTGGGATTATAGGCATGCACCATCACACCTGGCCTTTTCTATATATTTTTTGTACTCTAAACATAAATCTGTCACTGAATGCATCAATCTATGCATTCAATGTATTTTTGAAAGGGTACAAATGTGTGTTTGAATGTAAACAAGATATGCTTGAATGTATCATCCTATGCATTCAATTCCTATGTGTCTGGGTTATCTCTCCCCACTGTACCATGAATGACTACAGTAGAGGGATTGTCTTATATTTCCAACACTCAAGTTTGAATATATTGGGCACTCAACAAATGTTTATTATTCTCTTTTTTCCCCAGTACTGAGCATTGAACCCAGGGGCTGGCTGTCTATCACTGACACACCCAGGCCCTTTGATTTTTTATTTTGAGACAGTGGTCTCGTTAAGTTGCCCAGGCTGGCTTCAAATTTAACAATCCTTCTGCCTCAGCCTCCTAAGTAGCTGAGATTATAGGCATGTGCCACTGTGCCAAGCTAAACTATTCTTTATAAAACTAATTGTACAACAAAATGTGTTATAAAGTAGACATGGAGATACTGGATATGTTTCCTAAAGATAGTTAAAGATAAGAAGAAATGAGGAATCAAAGATAAAATTACAAGAGAAATTAGTAAGTACTTTTATTTTCATTTATTTATTTTTGGTACCAGGGATTGAATTTGGGGGTACTCGACCACTGAGCCACATTCCCAGCCCTATTTTGAGTTGTATTTAGAGACAGGGTCTCACTGCTTAGCGTCTCGCCATTGCTGAGGCTGGCTTTGAACCCGCGATTCTCCTGTCTCAGCCTCCCTAAGTGCTGAGATTACAGGCGTGCACCACTGCACCCTGCTTAGTAAGTACTTTTAAATGAATAAAAAATAAAAACACTATATCATTACTTATGGGATGTAACTAAAGCAGTACTCTGAGGGAAATTTATGGCTATAAAAAACTGTGTTTTGCTTTTTCCATATTTTTATTGTGCATTATAGTTGTAAATAATGTTGGAATTTCTTCTTACATATTTGTACATGCACACAATGTAACAATATAATTTGGCCAATATCGCTCCCCAGTATTTCCCCTTTCCCTCTCTTCCTCCCTTCCCATGGTCCCTTTCCTCTACTTTACTGATCTCCTTATGATTTTCGTGAGATCTTTCCACCTTTCTTTTCCTTTTTCCTCTCTAGCTTCCACATAGGAAAGAAAACATACTACCAAGACTTTCTGAGTTTGGCTTATTTCACTTAACACAATGGTCTTAAGTTCCATCCATTTTCCTGCAAATGACATAATTTCATTCTTCTTTATGGTTAAATAAAACTCCATTGTATATGCATAACACATTTTAAAGAATAAACACCTGTATTTTAAAAGAAGAAGGTTTTTTAAATTTTTTAATTTTTTTGTACTAGCAATCAAACCTAGGGCACCACTGAGCCACATCCCCAGCCCTTTATTATTACAATTATTTTTTTGGGAGGGGATTGAACTGAGGGGCACTCAACCACTGAGCCACATCCCCAGCCCTGTTTGTATTTTATTTAGAGACAGAGTCTCACTGAGTTGCATAGTGCCTTGCTGTTGCTGAGGCTGGCTTTGAACTCATGATCCTCCTGCCTCAGCCTCCAGAGCTGAGCCACTGATATTACAGGAGCGTGCCACCGCATCTGGCTTTGTTTTTTCAGACAGGGTTTCATTAAGTTGCTAAGACTGGCCTCCAACTTGCAATCCTCTTGCCTCAGCCTCCCATGCTACTGGGATTACAAGCATGTGCCACTATGCCCAGCTAGAATGGAACTTTCTTAATGGTGAGAGACTGGATGCTTTCCCTTTCAGATTGGGGACAAGACAAGGATGTCCACTCTCACCACTTCTATTCAATATGGTACTGGACTTTTGAGTAATTAAGTAATAAAATGAAATAAAAGGCATTAGATAGGAAAGAGAGAAGAAAACTCAATAATAAAAAGAATAACCCAATTTTAAAATGGACAATAGATGTTTTTCTAAAGAAGATATATGAGTGCTCCATAAGCACATGAAGAGCTTCTCAACATCATTAGTCATCAGGGAAATGCAAATCAAATTCACAGTGAGATTCTAGTTTACATTCACTAGGATGGGTATAATCAAAAAGCCAGATAATAAAAGTACTGGTAAGGATGCAAGGAAATTGGAACACCCTGCTGGTGGGAATGTAAAAGGTGCCACTACTTTGGAAAAGAGTCTAAAAGTTAAACAAGAGTTACCATTTGAGCTGGGCACTGTGGCACATGCCTATAATTACAGGAGGCTGAGGAAGGAGGATCGAAAGTTCAAGGCCAACCTGGGCATTTTAGTGAGGCCCTAAGCAACTTAGTGAGACCATATCTCAAAATAAAATAAAAAAACTAAAAAAAAAAAAAAGGGCTGAGGATGTGACTCAATGGTAAAGTGCCTCTGTGTTCAACCCCAAATACCTCCCTCAAAAAAAGTTACCATTTGACTCAACAATTTTGCTTCTGGGTACAGTGGTTTCCCCTAATTTGTAGGGAATATATCCCAAGACCCCTAGTGAATGCCTGAAGCTATGAGGAGAGTTTATATATACTATGTTTTTTCCTATGCCTATATACCTATGATAAAGTTTGACTTGTAAATTAGGCACAGTAAGAGACTAACAACAATAATCCATAATAAAATAGAACAATCATAACAATATACTATCATAAAAGTTACGTGAATATGCTCACTCTCTCTCTCAAAATATCTTATTGTCCTATAAAAACCCTTCTTCTTGTGGCCATGGGAGATGAGACAGTGCCTACATGAAGAGATGAAGTGCCTGGTGTGAGCTTCCTGATACAGCCCTAGGCTACTAGTGACCTGAGGAGGCGGGTCCTGGAGCCATGACAATGCTGGTTAGCAGTTAAAGGTCAATGGTTAACAACGTTAAGGGAGGAAATAGGAAAGGAAAGCTACAGATAAAGAGCCACTGGCCTGGTGTGGTGATGCACACCTGTGATCCCAGCTATTGGGAAGGCTGAGACAGGAGGATCACAAGTTCAAGGACAGCCTGGGCAACTTCTTGAGACCCTTTCTCAAAATGAAAAACAAAAAGAGCCGGGCGCAGTGGCACACGCCTGTAATCCCAGTACTTTGGGAGGCTGAGACAGGAGCATGGCGAGTTCAAAATCAGCCTCAGCAACGGGGAGGCGCTAAGCAACTCACTTAGACCCTGTCTCTACATAAAACACAAAATAGGGCTTGGGATGTGGCTCAGTGGTCGAATACCCCCAAGTTCAATCCCCAGTACCAAAAAGAAAAAAGAAAAACAAAAAGAGTTGGGGATATAGCTCGGGGTAGGGCACTTGCCTATCATGGGCAAGGCCCTGGTTTCAATCTCCAGGACTGGTAAAAAGGAAAAAATCAGACACCAAAGGTCAAGTATTATGTGATTCCATTTATAGGAAAAATCCAGCGTATACAAATCTAAAGAGTCAGAAACTAGATTAGTCTTTGTCTAAGGCTGTGGAGATAGGAGGATTGGGGGTTACAGCTTAAAGGTATGGATTTGGGGGAGGCGGCAGGATGAAAACCTCCTGCACTTAACTGTGGTGAGAGATGACTAGCTCTTAGTAATACCAAAACCAATACATTTTTAACTATAAATGGGTCTATTGTATGGTATGTGAATTCTATATTAATAAGTATATCTCTTTAAAATGAAAAGAGAGGCTGGGATGTAGCTCAGAGGTAAAGCCCTGGGTTCAATCACCGGCACATCAAAAGAAAAGTCAAAAATAAGTGAATAAATAAAAATGAAAAGGAATCATGAGGACTTGACAAGAATAGTAATAGTGGGGTAGAGAAAAGGGGCTAAACTAAAGAGAGATTATAGAACTAGAGCATTTACTGGACTTTGCTAAAAATTTGATTTATGTACAAATGAGAAGAAGAAATCAATTTCTTGATGAAATTTCTAAGTTAGGCGGTCTGGGAGTAATGGATAACACCAGTAACAGAAACAGAAAATACACCGGGCACAGTGGCACATGCCTGTAATCCCAGCAGCTCCAGAGGCTGAGGCAGGAGGATAGTGAGTTCAAAGCCCCCCTCAGCAACTTAGCAAGGTCTTAAGCAACTCAGCAAGACCCTGTCTCTAAATAAAATATGAAAAACGGGCTGTAGATATGGGTCAATGATGAAACACCCCTGGATTCAATCCCCAGTACCAATAAAATAAAATAAAATAATTTTTAAAAGAAACAGGAAATACAAAGAGAGAGAAAGTTTGGATGGCAAGATAAATATTTTTAGACTGCCACAGTGCTTGGCACAGAGCGGGTGATAATTAAATATCTAATTAGGGATGGGGATGAAGCTCAGTGGTAGAGCACTTGCCTAGCATGCACAAGGCCCTGGGTTTGATCCCCAGCACCACAGCAGGGAAAAAGTATATAGTCCAGCAGAATATGGACTACTTAAAAAATAATTTCAATAAGATGTGGTAAGTGTTTTGATGGGGCTGGTACTAGGTGCTTTGGAAGTGTGTGGTTAGTAAGGGAACTTTCCCCTAGTTTTGAGAGTGAAGGAAATCAACTGCTTTAAATAAGAGACAGGCAAGGGACAAATGTAGGGAGACATTCTGGTAGAAGGAGGATAATGAGCTTTCTAAGCAGAATTAACTGTATACGCTGGCCCAGAGGTAAAAGAGGAACTAAAAGTAGATTAGGATACCTAAAGCTCCAAGAAGGCACAGACCTTTTTGTTCACTGTTGTATCCCAGCATCGAGAATAGTATCCAGAATGTAGTAAGCAGTGTCCAGAATGTAGTAAGATGTGTTTATTGGATGGAAAAACGAATGGAAGGAAGGAATAGTGGCAAAAAATGATGGCAGAGAGGTAGGCAAGGACTGGTTCATGTGGGACTTTTATTATAAGTCTTGCTAAAAAGCTTGGGCTGGATCCTAATGACTATGGAAAGCCATCAAAGAGGGGCAGAAACATCATCAGGTTTGTATTTTAGAAGGAGCAGTATGACTGCAAAGTGGAGAATAGGGAGCTCGGGAATAGCCTGGGTGACCAAGTAAGCGGGGGGACCATCCACTGATGTGGAAGAACAAATCAGTGTGAAGGGGAAAAAGAATTAGTTGTTTTTAACATATTGAATCTTTAGGCGCCCGTGGGAAATCCTGGTGAAGAATTTGGGATACAAGCTCCTCCTCCTCTTCCTCCTCATCCTCCTCCTCCTCCTCGTCCTCCTCCTCCTCCTCCTCCTTCTTTTTTTGGATACAAGCAATTCTACCAGGATGAAAATCAGAAGAGGAGTTGGGAATGGTGTTAGAGGTTTGGTCACTGTTATTATATGGTAGCTGAAGCTCTGGGAATAAAGGAGATATTTCTGTAAGAGAGAAGCAGGAGAATGAATAAAAGAGAAAGAAGAAAGAAAGAAAGAGAAAGGCAGGAAGGAAGGAAGAAAGGAAGGAAGAAAGAAAGGGAAAGAAAGAAAAGAAAAGAACAGAGAGAAAGAAAGAAAGAAAGAGAAAGAAGGAAGGAAAGAGAAAGAGAGAGAAAGAAAGGAAGGAAGGAAGGAAGAAAGAAAATAAAGGAAGAAAAGTAGAAAGAAAGAGAAAGAAACAAAGAAAGAAAAGAAAGAAAGAAATGCAAAAGCTGTCCTAAATAGCTTTAGTTAGAAACCTGCAGGGTGATGGATGCTGAGGAAAAACTGGAAGTCTTGAAGTAATGAAGCAGTGCTCCCTCCCAATCCCACACCACAGAGCTGAGTTTGAGTGAAGAAAGCTATGTGCCTGGATAGGCAAGGGTGACGTCCCACGCCACTACTTTTCACCCCAGCCCTTTGCCACCTCCACAGTAGCATGGCTTTCCAGTCCAGTGTGGTGCTGCTGGGTAATAGATTTGTGTGATGTGGGTGATGGTCCAGAGCACAGCTCTTATTCTAGTGCGTCCCCTTCCCCCCAGCAATGAAACACCCCCTCACACACCCTGTTCACCTAGCAAGTTGCTAAAATTAAAACTTAATCAAGCATGTTCACTTGGGGATGCTGAATAATTCTGCAGCTCGCCCCAGAGAGCAGGGAACTGCTGGGGCAGACAATTACAGCACGAGAGCTGCAGGAGGTGCCTCCACTTGCCTGTGGTCCTCCTCCAAACTCCCAATGGACAGAAAGACAGTGGGGCCTGCCTCCTGCCAGCCTCGCTACTGCGGAGAGTCCAGGCCAGTAATATCTCCTCTGTGACACTGGCCTGAGGATGAGATAGGACCTCTGGGACAATTGCTCCTCTGGCCAGTGTTGCCCTCTTCCCTGAAAGCAAAGCAAGGGTTGTAATAGTGTCACTGTTCAAATAAATCCTAGGAGTAATAGCCCTGAATCCCTATGGCATCTCTAGAAGTTCCACTGAGACAATGCCATTGACCTGGAGGCATAACTCAGTGGTAGAGCACTTGCCTAGCATGCGTGAGGCCCTGGGTTCAATCCCCAGCACCACAAACACCCAATGCTGTGACCACAGGTATATTCGATATGTCTGTCTTAGTCTTTGCAATTGTACTCATGGTCCAGGTTCTTTCTTAAGGGTCTTGTAGGATCTTGGTTTAAATTACTGACCACATATCAATATGTTAATCCCCCACAAACACGCCTAAATATTCCATCCTATCCTTAGAGACCAAGTTCCTCTTATGTAAAACCAATGGCTTGTATGCCCTTGGATCTTTTTTTTTTTTTTTTTTTTTGGTACTGGGGATTGAACTCAGGGGTACTTGACCACTGAGTCATCTCCCCAGCCCTATTTTATATTTTATTTAGAGACATGGTCTCACTGAGTCGCTTAGCGCCTCGCCATTGCTGAGGCTGGCTTTGAACTCGCGATTCTCCTATCTCAGCCTCCCTAAGTGCTGGGATTACAGGCTTGAGCCACCCCGCCCGGCTTGCCCTTGGATCTTAACCACTCATATGGAGTGATCTCCCACAGTCTCTCTCTCTCTTTTTTTTTTGTACTAGGGATTGAACTCAGGGACACTCGACCACTGAGCCACATCTACAGCCCTATTTTGTGTTTTATGTAGAGGCAGGGTCTCACTGAGTTGCTTAGTGCCTCACCATTTCTGAGGCTGGCCTTGAACTCATGATTCTCCTGTCTCAGCCTCCCAAAGTGCTAGGATTACAGGCTTGAGCCACCGTGCCCGGCTTCTCCTACAGTCTTGAGTGAACATCAAGTCTCTTCAGAGTGTAATCTGACTCTAGGGTACAGGTATTTCTCTTACCTACTTGTGTATTAGTCAGCTTTCTGTCTCTGTGACCATAATACCTAACATAAATAATTTAAAGGCAGAAGACTTTTTTTTGGCTCATGGTTTCACAGGTTTCAGTTCATGGTTGGCAGTCTCCATTGCTTTGGGCCTGAGGCGAGGCAGAACATCATGGTAGGAGGGTGGACGGGAAGAAAGCTGCTCAGCTCATGATATTAATGAAGCAGAGCGGGGGAGGAGGGGTAGAGAGCACACCTCAGCACCACACACACACAAATATACAGTCCCCAGGTCACACCCTCAGTGACCTCCTTTCTTCAACCATGCTCTACCAGCCTGCAGTTTCCACCACTTCCCAGCAGTCCATTCAAATTATTAATCCATCAAATGGATTAATCTACTGGGAGGTCAGAGCCCTCATGATCCAATCACTTCCTAAAATCCCCACCTCTGGACATTGCTGGACCAAGCCTTCAGTACATGAGCTTTTAGGGGACATTTGAGATCTAAACCATAACAAATTGTGTGTGACAATCCCTTATATTCTCATCAGCACCAGTAGGCCTTAGTATTATTTTTATATGAGATAATCTTCCTCAATCAAGTCTTCCTGCATAAAGGCCAGACCTTGTGAATTTAGGATTATACGACGCCCTTTCCTTAGTACATGAGAAGCACTCCATTTCCCCAAGTTCAATAATTCCCCTCAGTCCTAGGTTCATTTACTATCCATATTTATTAAGCATGTACCTTACTGCTCTCAGGATCTCTCTTTCTCATATCCCTCTTCTTTCTGTTAGAAGTTACTTCCCAAATTCTTCAAATAAATATTTCTCCAAAGTTAATGATGTTCCTTCCTATCTGTCCTCCCAAGGGAGCCAGATTGGCCCCGAAGGCCAAGCCGTATGATGCATGGAAAGCTGCTTGTGCTTCCATGTGAAACAGAAACCAGCTAGGGGAAAGCCCAGCCTGGCCAGGGAACGTGCTGCCTGGGAGCAGCAGACCAGCAGTGGCCTGGTCCTAACTTGGTTCTGACAGCAGTTATTCTCCTAGGACCAGGCATGCCAGATATACGTCAACATTTACCATGGAATATATTTGGTGGGTGGAAAACATCCCTGTTTCTTCCATTTATAGATCCACCCTTCCAAAGTACTTTTTCCCTCTATATTCCTAGAAGTGAAAGACCCATTGGCAAGTGTGAAGTAGTAACGCCAAAGATCCACATTGTCACATCCAAATTCTGCCCCAGTCTCCTGGGACCAAATTTCCTTCTCTCTGTTGACTTCACTCAACACAAAAGTTCCCTGACTCCTAGGAAGCCTTCATTGCCTGGACTGTCATTCTGTAGGGCTCTGTATACTCTACAGTGGTTCTCAACCTTGCCTGTGTATTAGACTCACTGAGCAAACTTTTAAAAACACTGATATCCTTAAGGCTCCCTCCCCAACAGATCATGATTTAATTGATTCTAGACCACAGGCTCCAGCACTTGGATTTTTAAAGTTTTTTCTGATTCTGATGTTGGGTGACCACGGTGGAGAACCACCACTCTGATCTGACCCCATCTCTCACACCTCCTCAACTCCAACAGTCCATCCACAACCCCTACATCAGGGAATCTCAAACTTCAGCATCATCAAATCATTCAAGAGGGCTTGTCAAGCCGGGCGCAGTGGTGCACACCTGTAATCCTAGCGGCTCAGGAGGCTGAGACAGGAGAATTGGGAGTTCAAAGCCAGCCTCAGCAAAGGCAAAGCACTAAGCAAATTAGTGAGACCCTGTCTCTAAATAAAATACAAAAAATAGGGCTGGGGATGTGGCTCAGTGGTCAAGTGAGCCTGAGTTCAATCCCCAGTTCACCCTGCCTCCAAAAAAAAAAAAGAAAAATACCAAGGCTCATTAAAACACAGTTTGCTGGACCCCATCCCCCAGGGTATTTGACACTGTAGGTCTGGAGTATCCTTGAGAATTTGCATTTCCAACAAGTTCCCACGTGTTACTGATGCTGCTTGTCCAAGCACATGGAGAACCAGTTCCAAAATCCTGCTCTCTCAGCTCCTTGACTTCCTCTTTCCAATGCACATGTCTTCTTACCATGGTCATGGATTCTGATGTTCATCCCCCAAGCCTTGCCATTACCAATAATTGTACCCTTTTGGAATATCCATGTTAAGCATCCTGCCCTCCAACCTCCACTTCCCTCTTGTAGTGCCCCAATTCCAACCCCAGTGGGACTCCACTGTACTGGATCTACCTGCTTTTCGCTGTCCCTCACCCCGTTATGCCCTTTCTCTTAGCCCAGCTTAGGTTCCATGGCCCAGTATTATTTTTGTTCCCTCAGACACCCTCAACTCATTCCCTTGCTCTTTTTCTTTTGTGATACTCTCCTAACAAAACTCTAACCCAGCCAGGCATGGTGGTGTAAGCCTGTAATCCCAGCTCTTAGGGAGGCTGAGACAGGAGGATTGTGAGTTCAAAGCCAGCCTCAGCAATGGCGAGGCACTAAGCAACTCAGTGAGACCCTGTCTCTACATAAAACACAAAATAGGGCTGGGGATGTGGCTCAGTGGTAGAGTACCCCTGAGTTCAATCCCCAGTACCAAAAAATAAAAATAAAACAAAACTCTAACCCTAGTGAAGTCCACTGCTTGCATCTTGTATCTCATTTAATTTAGTGAATAATTCAATCATTTCTGCCTGCTCTCACCATTTCACGGGCCAACTCCTTTTTGTCTACCCTTGTTTGGCCTTCTTTCCTGGGATGATTTGTCATTCTGGATCCCATTCCCTTTCACTTCCTTAAGGACACTGTGCCGGCAATCTCATCAGTTCTTCTGATGAGAAGAACTCATCAGAGTTCTTCAGAGAACTCATCAGAGAACTCTTCTTCAGTTCCTCATCTCATCAGTTCTTCCTGTTGGTTCATTCCTGTCGGCATAAAAATATGTAATATTTACTTTCTTTTAAAACAATCTTTCCATTGGTCCCACTTCCCCTGCTACTTCTCCGTTCCTCTGTTCTACTTTGTCACTCTCCTCTCCTCATTCTCACTTGAGCCCTCCCTAGCCAGATTTCCCCCATCTTTCCTTGGAAATGTTTTTTTGTCAAGGTCACTAGTGATTTTCCTATTGCCAAATCCAGTAGCCAACCATTCAGTCCCCACCTGTCATTCCAGCCGGGCGTGGTGGCTCAAGCCTGTAATCCCAGCACTTAGGGAGGCTGAGACAGGAGAATCGCAAGTTCAAAGCCAGCCTCAGCAACGGCGAGGTGCTAAGCAACTCTGTGAGACCCTGCCTATACATAAAACACAAAATAGGGCTGGGGATGTGGCTCAGTGGTCGAGTACCCCTGAGTTCAATCTCCAATACTAAAACAAAAAACAAAAAAAA